>JABBOT010000002.1:30016661-30211781 GCA_016165875.1 Acanthopleura granulata
CCTGACAATGCCAGATTCCAAGACAATTTGCCGTTTACACCTATTAATATGAAAACTGCACCGTAACAGATTCGATCTCACATCAGACTGGGGGCTTTTGATACTCATACCCGTTAACACAACTTCAATATTCAGATAATTACCGTAATTATCTGTATCTACCGCATCCTATATTTACACTGAATAGTACGCTATACTCATTCCAAAGCAATCCCTAAAGCGTAGACTATGGGGATGTGTTATGAATCACGCATATACAAAGCTGATCTCGTTAACTACTGGACTACGTTGTGCACAAGAGAAAGAATAAAGGCTGCAGGCCTGTCGTGATGGGGACAGAAATTCAGACACGTCTTTTCTGTGAATTTCCAGGTTTAAAAAGATTAGTTTTTGGCTTGATTTTTTCATCGTTTGCATCGATTGCATTTGTCTGTTTATCGAAACAGGTATGTTTCAGTGTTCTGTCTTCGTACAGAAAACAGTTTACGTTGCTCTTGTCTCGGCTTGTCGAGAAATATTGATTCCTGTGTTATGCTCCCAAAACATAGCAATGGTATTGTTTATGAAGATAACGTTCAAGTTATGTATGGTTATAGACCTTCATCCAAAATGGGAGTTCCGGGTCAATGATCGTTACACCAATTTCTACAAAAATGTTTTACACAAACTCCCCAACAATGACCCTGAAGATAAACTTGTTCATTCCCGCTTCCGCAGTCGTTCAAGAGACAGGTTGGATGATCTAACCTATATCTCTGATGCTAATCCCTACGCAACCCTGCCAAGAACCATGCGCACATCTCGCCTGGAGATGTATGGCAGTTCTGACAGAGTGAACAGTTCAGCTAGCCCCACCAAAACAACACTGCTGGCCAGTCGTGACCTGTCACGGGGTGGCAGTGTCGGCAGAGACCAAACTGACTCTACATCTGCCAAACGGCAATCTGGTGTCGGGCAGCAGAAAGGGGAACTAACTCATGAAGAGCTTGTGGGATCACGAGGAAATGAGACTGATGAACTGAAGGTAAGTCAGACGAACAGGCATATACAGTATTTATATACAGCCGGCAAATTTGTAAATACAAGTTTATGTACTAATGCCTTGATGAATTTTAAGATTTGATGATATATGTCTAGTACTTGACAGCGTTCCATATAGCTACAACTGTCAAAAGCACATGTAACTTTGAAAGTTTTTTTGAATCTGTATCAAAAGAACTGAAAGAGTTAGGAAGCTTCCTCTAAGCTAATAAGCTTGCTTTGCTGTTGTACAGTAGATGACGTAGTTGATAGAACTACATACATGTATTAGATGTTTAGATTGCTTAAAAGTTGCCTTCTGAACCAGGAGTTTATACACACGTTTATGAAGGAATCACCCATCTCTTCAGTGATACATTTTGTGCCTGTCTTTAATTTTGGCAAAGTGACAGAAAAGCTGCTGGTTTGGAAATTGCTCACTCATCTTTCTTAGCGAGACTGTACCGGATATTTTTTGACAAGTTGATCAGTGCAAACCATTACTATTAATTTTGCTATTATTTTAGAAACGCTCAAATAAATACCTTTCACAAAATGTCAGCCTTTTTTGTGTATATGTTACTATTCAAAATCAGTAATAAAGTTGGCAAAATTTTACCATATGAGTTGGTATACAACCTTGTCAAACTTCAGAATTATTTTAACATTACAAAAAGTGCACATAGGAGTCTGATAATTTCTGAAAGGCAATAATTTTAGCAATTGTTGGTAAATAGAGAAACTCTGATTGGATTAGTGAATATGTTTTTTTTTTGCCTAAACTGTCCGGTATCGCCTCTTTAACTATCGGTTGTTCGTCAATGTTTGTTCATTAGTCCAATACGCATTATTCAGTGGAATCTTGAACATCAATTAATTTTTGAAGATTGTAATTTGTATGTGAGGTTCCTGATGCCCCTGGACACTTTAATCGAGTGATATTTGCTCTTAAAACCAGTGCCCCTACATACATGTAGATTGTACATGGACTGTACAAAATGTTTAGCAGGCCTGTCCAAACAGGGGAGATAACTGTGGACTAGAGATAAGCATGTTTCTCTGTATGGCACATTTCCAGCTGGCCAAAGGAGAGGAGGACCTTGATTCAAACTGGTCCTTTTCTGAAGATACGACCACTGATGAAGGAGAGGATAGTTTCAATGAAACTGAGGTATCAAAGCTTGTGGATTGTTGTGTATATATCCTTCATTTGATCTCATCTGCAGTGGCCATTGCTGTGGTGTTGTTCACCCATACATTATCACATACATCATGTAGCTGGCTTAATTGGAGGCCCTGTTGCACCAACCTGCAATTTCTCCTTCTGTGAACCATTGAATGCACACGTACCTGCACCTACTATAGAGTAGTCACACATGAAGTCTCCCTGCCTACCCCTTGTTGACCCTTCCATCTCTCACACATATGCGTGTGTATAACTGCACACTTGGTCCTCTTCCAGGTACTTCATGGTGTCCCTGTAGCAGTGTGTTAAAGGGAGAGCACTGACGTCATTGTTCTTCTGCTGGTGCTATTTCTTTCCTATATGATGTTATTTTCAGAGTAGAAACATTCACTGTTACTATAACTGGGTAACTTCACTTCAAAGTGCATAGGTGCAAATTCTCCCCCATTTCTCCCGCCACTTTGTGTTACCCACCCTCCTAAGGCTCGGCTTCATATGTCCACGTATCTCTACCCCAACTATACCTCGCTCGAGATCTCACTTTCTCCCAGATGATATTGATACCTATGATGTAACATTGAGGACTAAGATGCTCACCACAAAACCATGACTCATTTTACCTCAATAATCACGGTGATTGAGAATCGTACATTGGTCATTTTCTATATGCATGTAGTTAGCATGGTAGAAGGTATGTATATCCATGGCCATCACAATGTAATCATTTATTTGAACTATCTAACTGTCAGAGGAGCTGGCAGTCTGTTTGAGTTTCACTTACACATCCCTATGGTGTACACATACCATGTTAGCATCAGACTGGAAGGTATATATTCCAGAAATGAGAAACTGTATGGCAACATATGATAACTTGCTTGTGCGAGAGTTTCCTGAAGGGGGTTAGCATGCTAGTGTGGCACAGTGACCCAGGAGCCTTTCACAGCAGTCGCTGTGAATTCAAGTTCAGCTTTTCCTGTCTTCCTCTCTGGTTGTATGTGGGAAGGTGTGCCAGCAACGTGTGGCTGGTCATGGATTTCCCTGGGGTTCTGCCCGGGTTCCCCGTCTGTAAAGCTGATGGCCATCAGTTAAGTGAAAATGAACATGTGCTGAAGAGAGTGCATGGTCATGTCAGCTGAGTGTGCCACAGTATCAACTTTTTAAGACGCTGTCTTCAGTTGATAAGTACGTGTATGTCAGAAGTCAGATCAGTGATTTCAGGGGTGCTCTTTAATAGTATTACATGTACATGTATTTAACTACGAAGCAGAAATTGTATCTTCACCGCTGGTCACTTATGGTAGTTACAAGCACATAAAGCTAAGATGACCTAGTGAAATAACCCACATAATTACAGGCACATAAAGCTAAGATGACCTAACGAAATTACCCACATAATTACAGGCACGTAAAGCTAAGATGACCTAGTGAAATAACCCACATAATTACAGGCACATAAAGCTAAGATGACCTAACGAAATTACCCACATAATTACAGGCACATAAAGCTAAGATGACCTAGTGAAATAACCCACATAATTACAGGCACATAAAGCTAAGATGACCTAACGAAATTAACCACATAATTACAGGCACATAAAGCTAAGATGACCTAGTGAAATTATCCCTGTAGTTGCAGGCACATGAAGCTAAGATGACCTAGTGAAATTATCCCTGTAGTTGCAGGCACATGAAGCTAAGATGACCTAGTGAAATTATCCCTGTAGTTGCAGGCACATGAAGCTAAGATGACCTAACGAAATTACCCACATAATTACAGGCACATGAAGCTAAGATGACCTAATGAAATTATCCCTGTAGTTGCAGGCCTGGTGAAATTACGCTGGAGAATGTGTGGATTTCACCTGACTTGTTGAAATGGACATCATTGCTTTGCAGGGTTTATTCGTATGTCCAAGTCCACTGCCTGAGTGGTCTAGTGGTTGGAGTAATGAAACAGGACTGGTCAGCCCAGTGTCTGTATAATGTGACTGGGTGGGATGTCATGTCAGGTGTCATGTCAGGTGTCTTAGGCATGATCCGCCAGTGGCAGCAACACTTGGCCTAGACACAGAATTGCAGCTCTCCACTTCAAATATGGCAATAGACATAGACAAGGAGAGCTGCAGTCCTGTATCTAGATTCTTCCTGCCACAAGAAGACACAGTATATTTATATATATATATATATATATATATATACAAATGGCTCCTCTTTGTCATAGGACTGAAAAAAAGTACAACTTAAAATCCTACAAGCCTACAATGCATGAATACAGCAGTCAAAGGCAGAGTAAAGCATTTGAGAACACATGTGTATAGTGTGTGATCTAAATAGTGGAAAGGCATTATGCTTCATGTATCATATTCAGTGCATTGATATGACATTGATGTAACCTTATGTATCACATGTATTAGATATACATGCATCTGATTTAATAATGATGGGGTGATGGACCACATGTAGTTGTTAAGAAAATCTTGAACATGTATTTTACTAACATCACAATACGCAATACATGTATTCAGAAATTAAGTATTCTTGTATATTGGTATTTACATATAGTATTACATATAGATTTGAACCTTGCATTTAAATTTGCATTGTTGTTAGATTGTTAGTGTCATTGTGAGCCTGAACTCTGTCAGATTTGTAGTTTAGGCTGTTAAGATAAATTTCAGTCTTGGCTGTGGATACGGAATTTATGGATTCTCAGGCTGTCGTGTGCAGGGGCCTTAGTGAGATAATGATCAAATTTAGCCCAATATACATGTACTTTCCATATGGGTTTACATGTACTTTGAAGTGGGAATATATTCAGGGCACAATAAGTATAGTTGGCACAACTTTTGTGTGTGTGTTAACAAGTATTTTGGCCATATGAGCAATCTTCAAGAAGCCTTCCCATTTTTGCCATCAACTGATAAATAACATCAGCATGATATTTCCATCTATTTATTTATTTGACTTGATTTGTTTAACACAAAGATTGTGTTTGCTCTGACTTCTGCATGTATGTGTAGCTGTAAACTAGGACAAGTTTACATGCAGGTTTATTAGGTTGTGGTCACTTTTTATCGTATTGTTGAATTTTTATAGAAATTTCGTTTACTATGCATGTACTCTGCTCTTAGAAGAAGATGTATGTTGTTGGTTTAAGATCAGCCGTGTGTGTTTTCCTGCCCATGTATTTACTGTGTAGGTGTATATCAGCAGTCGTCTTTGATTGTGCATGGAACTACTATGCGTTTTAATGCATGCTGTAGCAGGTTCTGCATTGCTCTGTCAGTCTCAGTCCTTACAGCGTTGTCACCAGTTTACCTCGGCCATGCACCTGTCAGTATTATACTGGCCAGTAGGATTCTCTGTGTGTGTATGCAGTTGTTTGTTTATTTACAGGCCCACCTGTCTCGTTCCCAGTGCATGTTTCGTAGGTGTGGGTGTAATATACATGTTGATCCTTCTGCACACATGGTATGTTGTGGTCATCACTGGTCATCTGTGATTTACATATGTGCCTGGGGTTTCTCTCTTCACCAGACAGTTTTCAGCATGTGGAACTGGAGGTCACTGCTTCTCAGTCATTCTGATTCTGCAAATATTATTATTCTTCTTATTTATCTTCATACATAGATCTGATGCTGCCGTTTATTTCTCATAAAATTTACTTGTATGAATGTCTTCATCAAAGATATTGTAATTTAATCATACTGCTTATTGAGGTCTATTTTTCTTAGTAGTAAACATAGATGCAGTTATACCAGTTATACACCTGATGGATAATGAGGTACATAAGTAATGTGTTAGAAAGTATACCGTTTAGTAAGTTTACCTTAAAATATTTTATTAAAACAACATAGTGGTGAAATATAATCTTCCCATATTCGCAATCAGCAGAGAGAAACCACCATTCATGAACATTTAATATAAATATATACAGTTATTGTTACTCTTATGTATGGAATTGTAACAGTTAATGAGGGTGGTCTAAACTCAACATCGTGTTCAGTGCTTCCAGTTACTAATAGCAGAGCCTAACAGTATAATGTGCTTCTTAATCAAATGAATGCATTATGCATGTATAAAGGCATGGCATGACATTTTATTATATAAAATATAAGAAAGTATAATAAGTATCTTATGTGTGATGATACAGTACCTCAATATTATGGTGTTGAAACTTTTTGGCTTCGCTCTTTGTGAACCAGTGTGGGCTTTTGCTTACTTTGCCTTCTCTGTTTGTATATTATGGGGATAACTTTTCCCAGCTTTTATTTGAAAAACATAATCATTGATGGTCATTCTTCTGATTAAAGTTTTGATCTGTTGACAAATTTTTAGCAATATCAGCTTTTTCTTTTAAATCTAAACACTGACTTTTACATAGTGGATGACAAAAATAGGAAATTTGTCGTGAATTCCTAAAGCCTGTTTTACTGTCAGAGATGCTGTGTTAATGCATGTTGTTATTCTGTTAGATGGCAAAATGGGAAGTACCTTCATTGAGATGTAGTCAGAGTACAGAGGGCATTACTGGGGTAAGTTTGAGGGTTTACTTATTTTCAGCAGAAGTTTAGTTGTTTGTTACGATAACTCAGTTATTTTTTATGATCACTAAGAGTTAAACTTGATGACTATACATAGAATAGAAGAGTTGTGAAAGTCTGAGGAACTTTCACAGTCTGCCTTACCTGAAGGTGGCTGTGTTTTTTGTTGTCTGATTATATCTTTCCACGGTAATCAAAGTATTTAGGAAGGATTATGGATATTAGAACCAAGTATTGATAAAATTTGTTAGTGTTTCCTGAGACTTGGCAATCATCTTATAGTATTTGAGATATCAGACATGACTTTGCCTTAAGCAGGAGCAGTGGAGCCATGCTCAGTGGTAGCATTTACTCACAGAGTTGATATGTGTTATATGTAATCAGTAATTTTCCACATAGGCTCTACAGTGCAGAAACCACCAAGAATTTTGTCTTTCTAGGAACTGTTCAATGCCTAAAACTCAAACCGTGATATTTAGGAGAGTAAAATGTTCGTTTCTATTCAGATGATTCATCCACCAAGCAACTCATCTGACTTTTGAATATCAGTGGTGTAAGCAGTTGGGTTTTTGCATCTCCTGGAATATCTCTTTTGTGGAGGAGGCAAAAGCTGGAGTGACAAAATTTGTCACAGTGTAATTAGAAATGACCATGAAAATGTGTATGACTCTCAACTAGCAAGCAAGCAAGCATTTTAAATTGCATTTGTGCTTGCTCTGTGGAGACTTTGTTCAAATTTAAATAATTGGACTGATTTAAATATATAACTTGAGAAGTAAGGGTATAGGATATGGCCAGGAGTTTAATTGTTGGTGATTTGAGAGCAAAGATGCTCTGAAAGGATTTTAAACATCTCAGGTGTACAGTGCAAAAGACATGAGGCCCTAGCTCTGAACAAAGAAGATGTCATCTTGTGGTCTACATGTATACATGTATTGAAATGTTTGGGTAACAGTGGTTATATAGTTTATGTATATGTTTTCTAATCATTGTGTTAGCAGTAAGTGCAAGTGTAGTAGCATTTGATTTCAAAGGTAATGAGTTTCAAATGTATATTAAATACTTTCTTCATATTTTGTATGTATATCGTCTTACCTGTATGGAATCAAGCACCTTCACTCACCAGCTATTATGTGTAAAGGCACATCAAAGCAGCATGGTGGAGTTGTATGGCATGTTGCAAACTCACTCGCTATTAATTGGCATTGTGTTGTTATCTTGTAGTTATTTTTTTCAAGAAATGCAAATTAAGCTCAGAAATAGTGGTAATTTCTAGAGCAGTGATTAGAAAAATGAAGGTAATACATGTATACATTCAGGTCCAAAATTGTATATAAGAATGTAATACTGAATGTTCATTCTATTTGGCCTTGCACAGTGTTGTAAGGCAGACGTGTAATCAGTCAGAGTAAATGGAAATAACTGCTGACTTGAGAACACATGTATGTTTTCTGGCTATGCCTCAAATGAAAAATAGTACATGTTATGGAAGGAATGAATAATTAATTAAGGCTTTTATTCGCCACATTTGCGATAATGATGTTATTAAAAATCTTTTGATGCTAACGCAAATATGTCTGTTTGCATTATCTACTGTTAAAATAATAGATGAGCGTTGTTTTGAAATAAGGAATATCATCAGTGTGTAATTATGATTTATTTTGGCTATGAATCTGCTTATGTCGGATGTATATGTACATGCCATTTTTACATTTGAAACTTCAAGGCATGTGGCGTTCATGCATATGTTAGTCAACCACATCACGGTCATTTAGCCTTTGGCCTGTGCCTAAGTAAACTTCCAAATCCCCTAATTTTCCCTGCTGTTGTCTGTGGGAAATGTTTTGGAGTTTCTAGGGTTCAGTCTTCCATGTGATCCTCCATGAGAAAACCTAATGGAATATTCCTGAGAAAAACATCAAACTACCAAAGAAAAGACTAATGCAGTGTTTTCTTTCTCTGAAGAGTGCTGGCGGAACAAAATGGTTGAACAACAATAGGAATAGTTGGGTAAATACGTATAGTTATGTAATTTTTACTCCATACATCCATTGTATTGGAACATTGTGGGTAATTTGACTGTGAGCGTAACAACAATATGATAACATGTGATTCTTTACTTTAGGAACTGTCCTATGCAAAGAAAGGCTGGCTTATCAAGAAGGGACCTTCTGACACGGTAAGTGGGGAGTTTGTGGTTTGATGACACACCAGGTTTGGGATATCTTTCCACTTAGTTATAACCTTGCTTGTGTGGCTCAAAGTCTTTAAGCTGAGTACATGTATAATTTAAAGTGGGGAATCGCAGGGCTGCCTCCTTTTATTGCTGATCTCCTTGGCAAAATGTGTACGGATTAACAGGCCATATTTACTGAGGCTGTTCCTTAATGGAGATTTCTGCTGGAGCCATTGTGTATATGGGATAAGCTAGTATTATACAGGAATTACACACGGCTAGGACTATCGTCTTAAAATCTACTCAAGGTTTCATTATGTCACACTACCTGTTAAATGGAAAGGTTAACCTTGTGAACACCAGTGCTGTTTACCTGTCAGTTCCAGGTCTCCAGTTCATTGGGTATAATGAGGTCTCAATACTTGTCATCATTGCTATGCATACTGGTTTGCACTGGTTTGTCTGCTTGTGCTAACAATGATCATTGACAACAGCTATCTGGCCATTTTGTTGTTGAAGATCAAGATATTGGCCAGATTGTCAAATTGGTGTTAATGCTATTGAAGAGGTCCCTTTTTTGTGACTGGAAGCTGTCAAATGATCGCACAGTGCTGAGTGGTTATCCCTGTCCACTGACTACAAATAGCCATATGATTGGCATGTGGTGGACACCTTCTCTTAGGTGTGTCAACAGCAGCCTTTCAAATGTCCAGAGGTGTTAAAGACATGGGACTTGATTTGAGTTGAATTGTGTTTGTTTATAGTGTTTTGTCTGGTGGACCTGTGACTAAACATACTGGTGTTTAAGGGGATCCACTCTGTAAACTGGCTATATGAGGCATGAACACTAGTTCCAAACAGCAGACTTATACGCAGTGACAGTGGGTGCATTAAAATGGCTTCACACTGGATGTTGTCGTACAGACGTAAGCGGGTCTATGATGAACTGATGTTTCAGGAACCCAAAAAGCACTGGTTTGTGTTGAGTGGGGACTCACTGCGTTACTTCAAGGACTCCCGAGCAGAAGACAGTAACCAGTTGGAAGGACGCATCGACCTGTCAACCTGTTATGATATATCTGAAGTGCCTAGTGTCAAGAACTACGGATTTTCTGTCAAGGTACAGTCAATTCATTTAATAGCGAACTGTCAATTAACTAGGAGACACAAAACCACATTGTTGAGGTTTGCACCTAAAATACAAAAGGTTGCAGACGAGGTCAGGCAACATGTCCCAGACCAATTTGGTCACAAGTTTGAATCGAACTTCTGCTGACTATAAACTGACCGCCATGATGTAAGTCAACAATTCTTTAATATGGCATGAAACATTTATCAAATCAACAAACAATTTCCACGATAAACTCTGCGGCAGCCTACAGTTGAGTCTTAATCACGGAGGATTGCAGATGCTTATCAAGCTGTTATGGTTCCCTCCAGACCCGCCTGAAACACCTGACTACCTTTTATAAGTGATGACATGCTCTTCACTACAGCATAAAACACCTCCATTGAAGTAAAAGCAGAAAAAAGAGTCCAAACACTCTACATATAAACTATGTTGCATCTTGTATTTCATTATATTTTTTCCATTATCACTTTTAGTTTTGAAGACTTAAATAACACAAAAAAAAGTTTTCAGTATTTCTTGAGCAAAATTTATCTGACTTTGGGAACTGCCCTTTCAGAACCAGAATGGTGAGTACTTGTTGTCAGCAATGACCTCAGGGATCCGCAGCACATGGATGAAGTCACTTGGGAAATGTGTAGAGTATAACAAACATAGGACCCGCTCCAGCCTGTCCAGTGAGTCCACTAGCAGTGCAGAGCGCTCCCCGAGAGATGATGTGGATCTGACTCGCAGCACATCTGATAGCTCCTTCAAGAGGGTCAGTGCTCTGAGGGATACACCCTCGAGGAAGCTGGAAACGGCCAAACCTGTGAGGAGGCATTATTCAGACTTGAACCTGCGCAATGTGGGAGATATGGTTTTAGTAGATGACATCAATATAGGTAATACAGAGCCCAGCTCTGTCGGCAATATTCGGAGCTGGAGCCGAGAAACACACAGAAAAGCTAGACGGTCGTTGACCAATGATGATACCAAAAATATAAAGCTCCATTTCTTGGACACTGTGGACAGAGATAAGGCCTCTTCTACAGATAGGAGAAGCAGAAAGTCTGATTTGGGCTTACTGCAAAGGAAGTATTCCGGTGATCATGATGATTTGACACCCTCTAAGCCTCCATTCCGGAGATATGTGGAGGGTAGTGACAGTGTGGGAGTATCTGCTGACAATTTGAAGTCAAAGACTGGAAGGGTAGATGACCTGCGAGGTCGTGAGTCCTTAGAAAATCTGCATCAGCGAGCAAAGTCCCCCAGTACTAAGGTAAAAGAAAAAACACGCTCCAAGTCACCTCGTCTTCACTCCCCACCCCCTGGATCTTTGTCAGGGGACTCAGATCAGGAGGTAGAGCTTGTTTCGGTACGTTAAAACTTTCAGCTTCTAACCTCTAGCATGTTACCTTGCAATATGCATTTGGTTTTTGTATTCTATCTGTTACCAAGATTTTTTAGAGTGTTGATTTCATAAAAAATTTGCTTAAGGCTAGGTGATTATGCCATGTAAAAATGTACTGTTCTGTAGGAATGATCTCAGTGAAAGTTACAAAATAGTTCACCTTCTGACAAACAGAATTGTCATGTTTTAGGCTGATTTGCACAAATTATAACATGACAGACACCAGCTCTGTACCATTATGTCAATCTGAGAAGCATTAATTCCGACATCAATTTTTGCACTGCGTGTGGAGATTTTTATGGCGGGATGGGTACTGTTTATCTAAATGACATTTATAGTTGTGTTCAGTCATGCTGTCTTGTAGAAAATTGCCTCCATAGCACAAATCAGAAAGAAGCCTGTATTCTAACAATTTTAATCCCCAATCTGTGTGGATACATATTATGTCAATTTTTATACCCAATCGGTTACCTGTGAATTGGAGTGTAATGCTGTTAAATACTTGTCTCTTCAGAGGAGCAGTCAAAAACAAAGGGCAGATCGTCAGTCACCTTCAGATGACCTTGATGTTACAGGACGGAATAATGTGATAGTTGATCTCCTGGAAGTAGAGGTAGGATTATTGTATAATGTTAATAATACTCTGGCATTGAGCAGTGGTAAATAAAGAAATAATAATATTGTATATTTGCTTAAATCCAAGAAAGGTAGGTTGTATCTGCACATTACCAATTATTAGAGGGCCTTGATGGCTGAGGGGCTACGTGTCAGTGCAGCACAGTTACTCAGGAGTTGCTCTGAGTATCATAGCTCATGCTGGTTTCCTGTCCGGTCGTACGTGAGAAGGGCTGCCAACAGCCTGTGAATGGTTGTGAGTTTCCACTGGGCCCAATTTCCTCCCACCATAATGTTGACGGCCATTGTATAACTGAAATATCCTTGAGTATGCTATTTAACTCCAATCAAGTATCAAAATCAGATTTACCAGATGTTATATTTTCAACTTTCTGATAAACTGGAAAAATTTCAGAAAAGAAGAATGTTGAGAAAATGAAAGAGGATTAAATTTGCCTTTTACTTTCTTTTCTCTTTTCAGATCCAGCTGTTCAAAGTTGTATTTATATTTGATAAAGTGAACTATGCAGTATACTTGTTAAAAGAGTTTTGAAAATCATTAAGCTTGGGAGTATCTCATGAGGTTAAACCATTGTACCCTGTTTTTGCCATTGCCTGTTTAGGTCGAATCTTTGAAGAACCAGTTAGAGAAGACCCAGAGTGAATTACAGGATGTCCAGATGAGTAACTCTGAGTTGAAGTCCCACCTGCATTCCCTGGGTCATGACTTAGTCCATCTGGACTCTCACCATAGTGGACAGGTAAGTGGAAAGATCGCCTCATCATGTCTGGGGGTGAAGAAACAATATTTCCTTTTTGTGATCATAGCACAGTTTGCCTATTCAAGATGACAAGTGTAACATTTTTACTCTTTATAAAGAAAGTTTCAATTCTGTGATAGTCATCAGTACTAGAGGACTTGGTTTTGAACTTTTTGCTTCTAATACTTCTAGGAAATATCAAGTTGTCTCTAGAGAGTACTCATTTCTGAAACGTATTTTGTACATTATTTGCTTATGCAAAAAACAAGGCAAGCAAACCAAAAGGAGAGGACGGTCAACCTGTCAGTATTGACAAGTAGGTATTTTGTAGTCATAACCATTTAAAAGAAGTAGCATTCATATGCTCTTCATTAAGTGTATATTGTTCGTGTCAATCTTTCCAGGATGAAGTGGACACCAGTTTTGATTACAGTATGGATCTCTCAGCCTCCCAGGTAAGGTGATACTTTCAGTTGCCGTCACTTGCATGGGTCTACATCTGCTTTAGTAACATAGAGTATTATAAATGTAAATCTTTGTTACACCACAGTTTTGTAGCGCTGTTTTGTGATTGTCATATCAGGCGATCTACTTGTACTTTGTCTCAGAAATCACATTCATGCAGATGTACTGACCTTTTATTTACTTATGTTTCAGTCATCCCAACGTAAGCAATACCGTGATTCCCAGGACACCATCCGTAGACAGAAGACTGAAATTGATACCCTAAAGTCTAAGCTGGACATTTCATTATCCAAACTGACCAAAACAGAACAAGAGCTGGCCAAGGCTGTGAACAATCTCAAACAGGAGAAAGAGAAGTTCCTGCGGTTGTCAGATGATTGGAATGCCCGGATCAAAACTTTGGAGGATCAGCTGCGAGATACAGTCATCAGTCTGGATGCTAAGAGAGAAGAGTTGTCATCCAAGGAAAGTGAGAACAAGAGGCTGTCTAACGACATCAAGAGTTCCTTGGAGAAACTGAGGAACAGTGAGCGTGAAATTCTGAAGTTAAAAGCTGTGGAGAGAGATTACAAAACGACCAAAGAGCAACTGGATAATACAGAGTGTGAACTAGCTGCAGCCAAAGCTAAGCTGAGGGAGCATGACCTGAAGCTGAGGAAGGTGGAGGATGAGTATGAGAAACAGCTGGAGGACATAGAGAGGCAGTTCTGTGGGGACCGTGAGGATCTGGAACAACAGCTAGAGAACGTCCAGAACAGGCTGGTACATGTCCATAGGCAGAGCACTATCACCGACAATGTCAACAGCGACATGAAGGACATTCTCCAGGAAAAAGATGAGATCATCTCACAGCTGGAGGAGAAGGTCATGGAGACAGATGACAGAATGGAACAGCTGAGCAAAAGGCTGGAGACGTTTGACAGGAAAACATCTAAGGCTGAACAAACAGCAAGCACCATGGAGGAACAAAACAGAGAACTGCTCAGCAAGCTGAAGAAAGCTGAAAAAGAACTGGCACAGCTGAAAGGGAAGAAAGAGGGCGAACGAAGTTCAGGTAAGGCAGCAGACAGCACCAAGAAGGGGAAAAACCAGACAGCCAATGAAATAGAGAGTCTGAAAGCCATAAACAGGAACTTGCACGAACAAAATGAAGCCCTGGAGGCCTCTATTAAAGTCTTGAATGATCGTGTAACTGATTTGGAAATGCGATGTGAAAGTAAACAGAAAGAACTGGACACATTACTGAAATCAGGCCGGGTCAGACCGGGTTCTGGGGATGTGTTAAACAGATACGATCAAGTTATGGAAGAGATGAAATTGGTCAAGAGTAAGCTAGTTCACCTGGAACATGTCATCCAGGATTACAATTCACAGCATGGAGGTAAGGTACCTGAGGACAGAGTTCGGGCATTAGCAGAAACTACAGCCATGCTGGGAGAGCTCCAGAAGAGGCTAGAAGTGACAAACCAAGCTTTGAAGGACACTACCCTTCTTGTGGATGATGCTGTAGACAACCCTGCCTTCCAACACAAGGTCACAGTCAGTGGTTCATCAGGCCCTCAAGCCATTCTGGAAGAGTATCTGGAGTTAAAGAAAAAATTTGACAAGGCAGTGTTTGAGATCAAGAAGTTGAAGCAGGAAGTAAAAGAAACAGAAGCTAATTTTGTAAAGCTAGAGGCAAATGAGAAACTTTTGCACCAGCAGAAAACTGCTTTAGAGAAGGACTATGAGAGTCAGGTAGCAAAAATGAACGGTCGCTTGAATGACCTGTCTTCCAAACTGTGTGGTGTAAGTGGACAGGCCCTCCCTGGTAACACAGGCCTGTCCAAAGAACTGGACAGCCAGCTTAAATCTTTAGAGCATAATATAGAATTTGTAGAGAATGCAATGAAGAATCAGGATACAGAGACAGCAAGTCTGCAGCAGCAGATTGGGCTAGTGGAGCAGCAGGTGAGCAAGTCCCAAGATGACCCTCAGGGAAGCTCTAGACCCAGGCTTCTTCCAGACACTCCAACAAGCCCTACAAGCAGCAAACAACTTACCGCCAAACTTAAACAGATGAAGCTACAACTGGAGTCTACCAACACAAAGATGAAAGATATCACCTCAAAGATAGGCGACAAGGATTCTAGTCAAGGAGAACTGAAAAGCTTGAAGCAAAAGGAGATGAAGCTTCAGGAGCAAATACTGAAGTATGAAGACAGCCTCAGGCAGTTTAATGTTGAAATTAACAGCCATTCCACACCATCAACACCCTCATCGGTAGGTAGCCGTCTTCAGGAAGTGGAACTTCAGTTGAGCCAGACAGAGTCCACCTTGGAGAACTGTAGGTCCAAGTTATCCAGCATAATCCACATTGTTGAGTCTTACCAGGATAAAGACAAGGAGCCAGTAGGAGCTGATAGCCTGGCTCTGCTTAAGGAAAGGCTCACAGAGGTCATGGAAGTAGCCTGTGCACCTGTCCTTCAGAGTGAACAGGACATAGTGAAGGACATTTCAGAAAAACAAACCGCCCTCGAAGCTAGGGTGGCGCTGAAACAGTTTGAGTTTAATCAACTGGGACCATTGTCGGAAAGCCAAAAGCAATGCTTGTATGCGGAGAAACTGGCTTGTGAAGCTGTTATTCTTGGAGAACTCTCTTACCTGGTTCAGAAGCAAGACACCAAAAATTTTAATTCATCATTGTCAAGAGACATTCAGGACGCAAACTTCAGATTGTTCAAACTAGAGCAGCAACTTGGTGTAAAATCTGATAGCCCAGGCTCCAACTTAGATTTGGACGTTCTAGGATCATATGCTGCATTAATTGCAGACAAGATAATAATGCAGGGCAAGTTGTCCACACTGACAGCTTCCAAATCTGAAGAATTACGCCATTCGTCAGTGATGCTGTCGGATGGTGGGGATCCCCAGACAATGGTTCTGGCGGAGGAGGTCCTGGTGAGATCTCAGATTCAGGACAGCATGAACAACCAGTGCAACAGCACAGTTCTTGAGCCTGTGGAGTCATATGCAGCACATCTGACGTCAAGGGCATTGATTCAAGGAGAAATAACATTTGCTCTGGCACAAATGAAGAGCAGGATTGGTGCAAGAATGACTGATAAGCAAAGGCTGGAAGTCATTAACCAGGAACTCTCTCAGGCTCTGGATCTACTTTACCATCGACAGAGTGCAATTTCCAAAGCTGTGGCTGTGTTCAGAACGGAGAAAATTTCAAAACTGTCAGAAACTTTAGCTGTAGAAACTCTGAACAATGTCAGTGGTGGTGACTTGCAGTCCAGGCAGGCTGCTATGTGTGAACTTATCGATGTAGTTATGAATGGTGTACGTGATCAGTATTTAAGTGACTGGAGCAGTGCTAATAAGGACACTCCTCCAGAAAAAGCTGCTCAGCTACAGAAGGCTTTGAAAGAAGAATTCCAGTATACATTCACTGAGCTGAAATCAAAATACAGTGGTATTTTGTCAAGTATGACTGCTGCCACTTCCAAAGGACAGTCCCTTAAAGAAGAGATTAAGACTGGTTTGGCTGCATTTTGTGCCATTTTAGCACAGTTTGCAGCTGTGGTTGGAAGCACTAGGTATTTGAATGCTGTACACAAGAGGAAAAAGCTAGATCAAGAACGTAACCCTCTCGGTTCTGATAGTGTCTCTGAATCTGCACAGAGAATGAGGAAAATCCTTGGAGAGGCTCTGATGAAAGAAGCATCTACAAAAGAAGCCAGAGCCGCAGACCTGCGGAACAAGGTGAGGGCTTCGACAGGCCAGATAGCCGAGCTGGCAGGACAACTCCCAGAACTGCGCGGCTGGAAGGGTGAAGCTCTGGCAGCATATGCTGAAGTCCTGTTGAGGGAAGCTGTCTTCCAGGCAGAACTTACCTACAGCAGTCTGAAACTCAAGATGCATCACAGGGAAGAGCTTCAGGAACTCCATGAATATTATGAGGCAAAGTACGGGAGAGCAGACGCCAATGAAAGTGTAGCAGAGTCGTACGCTGAGTGCGAATCCTACCTTGCTAAACCAGAAGGAACCTTGGAGGAGGAACATACCAAAGTCACAGAGGCTATGAAGTCGGTGGAACTTGTGCTCAAGAAGCTGAAAAGCTCTATGAAATCCAGTTCATCCAAAGATTTCCAGGGTCAGGCTGATACTCTAGAGAAACTCTTCCGACAGGCAATGTCTGTTGTGAAGAAAACCCAAGAGGAAACCACGACCTCAGTGATGAAGGACATAAAGGATGCCAAAACTAAGGTGGAGGAGATCATTGATGACCATGAGCGAGAGAAGGAGAGCTTGGTGGCGGAGTATGAGGACAGGATAGCCCAGCTTGAAGAGGAGATTGATGCCATCAAGGAGGACCATGAGAGTGAGTTTGACCAGCTGAAACAGGACATGTTCACAGCTGTCAGTGCTATCCGAGCCAGTGAAGTGCAATCTGAGGCAGATATGAGCAATGAGATCATGAGACTGCGGCATCAGTTGTCCTCCCAAAGAGCTAAGGTCATGGTGAGTAGATGTCAAAAGTACATGTGCGTAGCTGATATCGTAATATTTTTTGTAAGACAGGTCGTGAAAGTGATCTATATTACAAGTCAAGGAATGCTGATGTTCCAGCCATAACTTAATTGACATTTTTCCTGCAATGGTGTAAATATACATACATATAAGTAGATATAACACTATGGATAGTTTTTAGCATACATGTATATGTAAGTATCTTGTGATCAAGTTCTCTTTAATCTCTTTGTATAACAATATTCATGGTATTCAGAAATCATTGTGTAATATCCCTTCTGACACTGATTATTGTGTTCATGCGTTTGGTTGAGTTGTGTATAGCCTAATATTAGACATCTGATATCTGGTTGATACATATGCATAAAATAGCATAAGGTAATAACGTTGTCAGCAATATTGAATGTATAGTATACAGAGCTTGTCCTTCATAACTTTTCACTGGACCACTGTTTAATGGTAAGTTATGTCTTTTTACCTGTAGATGGAGCTGAAAAGCATGCGTTCCAGTATCCCACATTCCCAGAGGAATACCAAATTAGCCATTGCATTGTTGGGGAAAATTCAGAATGTGGAGCACATCTTGACAGGTCTCAAGGTAAGCTTATGAATCACAGGAGTTATGTATATGTACCAGGATGATAACCTAAAACACTGGCTTGTATGTAAGTATTCAGATTTTAGTCAACATGTTGGATTAAAACTTGGTTCATATGTAAGTTTTAATTTCAACATATTTTGTCATTCTCTTTTACTATGTTTATTTTCATTTTTACCAAGACAAGTCTGAAAGGACCTAAGTTGAAACCAATGTTCACTGAGCAGAATTACGCACAATGGCTTTTATACTTACTGTAAATCTTCAACCTTTTTCAATCATTAAAGCACTTTCTAAAGGGTAGTATATGTATGCAGTTACTGTAAAAATGAAGCAAGAAATGATTTGTTTCTGTGATCACAGGTATAAGCTTCATGAAGCTATGAGAATTATTTCCCTAGCCCAACAGCCCTCCAAGAAAATGCTGAAATATTGCATTCAGCGGATGTTGAACAGGTTAAAGAATTAGGGTATCTCGTTTAGTTTCAGTAATATCTGTAGCAGTTCTTGAGTTGCTTTCACCTGATAATGTTTTAATTTATTTTTAGTACCTACATGTCTGTTGCATGTGGTATTAGTTTTAATGTTTGTTTTACCTGATGACTTTCACTTTCAGTCTGGTTCTCAGGAGAGTCTCCTGGAGATCACTAATCAGGACTTCAGCAGCAGCAGCACAGATGAGGATTCTGATGATGATTCCTCGGATGTGTCAGATGCTGGAGAAGAGATTGAGGAGCCCAGAGGGGCGAAGGTGAGAAAAATCTGTTTCTGCAACCTAACAGTGTGATGTTTGAATGTTTGCCCATTGACAGTGCTGTTGTTTGGACAAAAAGCAAACTACCATGTTAAAAGTGGTGCTTGTTGCATAAAACTCATTTAGCAAGACACAGTATGGTAATGGATTTGCTACATCTAGCTATAAGCCACATTGGAATGATGCTGTGGGGTTTTTTTTTGTGTGTGTGTGTTTTTGTTGTATTAATAATTTCATGATATGCTGTTGAGTGTAAGATGCAAAATCTGAAAGTTTTCATAATTGTAACTTTCAAAAGCTGTGAACTTGGTTGTGTAAGTTGTGTACTTTTAAAACAAGTACACTTGGTAAAATATTTTGTAACGGTTACATTGAATCATGTTTTATTGCATGAGGGAGAGGTGTGTAGTTTTGTACATCATACACCCATGTTTCATTTGGCAAGAACTAAATAGGTCAGTTACAGGTTAATTTTCAGTAGTTTACATGTTCTTTTAATGTAGCACAGATGTCTACATGGTTTATTCTTTCATTAATCTACCGCATTTGCCTGATTGTTACAGAAGATAGATACTCGTGTTCACAAGAGGATTTTACTGAGAATGCATGAAAGACACAAGTCTCAGTTAGTTCAGCTGAGGAAAGAGAAAGACAAAGCTTTAGAAGATGAGATGAAATCCACCAAAGCAGGTAAGATTATATTTCTGGGTAATCAGTGTTACTGAACAAAATCATCATAAAGTACATGTAGTTAACATTGTAAAGCTCTGGTAACTGCCAAAATTAATTTCAGCCACTGCAATATGCAGCACACTGTTCATGCTTTGGGTTTACTGCAGTGAGAAGTAAGATGTTTTCGTGTGTCAGTTGTTTAGGTTGTATTCCATGTTATCAAGAACTGAAGGAATTTGTGATCTTAGGATGTATGTTTTCAACACTCGAAGAAAGGTGGTGTAGTCTAATTTTGTTATGACTCTCATACTTCTTTAAATTTGGAATGTCAGCAATGAATTGCAATATCTGAGTTCTTAAATGACAGTTGAAGCTAAATAGTTAAAATTATAAACAATCTGTTAAATTTCTAGCAAGTTAGTGACCAATTTTAATCCTCTGTATCATTCTATAATGATAAGTCTATGCTGCAAGACATTTCATGTTGTACACCTGATTAGGAAAAGGAGCTACTCAGTGATCAGACTTTTGATGTTGATTGTAAGATGGCATTTGAATTAGGTAGCCCTGTTTTACTTCAGCCCTGGAGGCCATGGGGAAAAAGTATGAAGAGGAGTTACAGAGAGAACGAGAGAAGTTTGGGGATGCTCTGACAAAACTCTACACTGATGATGACATGACAGAAATCAGCAAGAGACATGGGTACGGTACCAGTTATTTGGCAAATCAGTGAGAATGTTGCAGGGAGGCTGTTTCAGCATTTGAAATGTATTCCTGAATTTGTTGAAAAAGACACTTCTTAAGAGCAAGGCCTCAATTTTTTGTGCTAGGCCTTGGTTTGGATGTTCATTCTTGTAGTCTGATCACTCTTCATTTCCTTGCAGATAATGTGTACCAGTACTTTCTTTTCAGATGAACACAGTAAATGCAAATACATGTAATTGCTTTATGAAAGAATTATTTAGATGTCATGCTTCTGTCATATGCTTTGCAGTCTTGAAGTGGAGCATTTGAAAGAAGAAGTAACCAAACTGAAGGAGAAGTTCAAGAAGAAGAACGAAGAGATGAAAGATTTACAGGAGAAGTTGTTCAAATCTAACACTGAACACAGGAAGGAGATTCGTCAGTTATCTCTCAGGTTTGTGGAATGACACTGCTGAACTGTCACTGTTTTGTTAGTAGACTAGTCGAAACTTCAGGGTTATTCAAAATATGACTGAAGGCTTGAAATACATGTGATTCTCCACAGGCACAGCTGGATAGGACTCCAGTACCTTGGATTCCTAATTGAGTGGTTGGCTGCTCTTAGAAGGTCTTATCTGATAACAGAATTTGGTTTTGTGTCACAGAGTATGTTACACATTCATGTTAGATTTATGACGTTGCTAAAAATTGAAAACATGTCAGTAGATAATACTGATACAAGTACTTTATGCTGATACGTTTATAGCTAAAGCCATCATTTCCAAGAATAATTCATGATAACAAATAATTTAATTGGCAATCTACTGGTTTGCAACAACCTGCCAACAAGGTTGTTGTATTGTGTTTTTGTTTTTTGATATTCCCATTCCAATAAATAAAACATTTTGTGTTGTAGAAATGATCAGTTGAACAGCAGTATGACCAAAGAATTGGAGAAGTTAAAAACTGTGGCCAGTAAAGGACCAGAGGCCTCTCCCAAGGCTTCAACCAAACCAGACAAGGAAGAGCTTTATAATGCGCAGGTTAGCTCTCTTGACTGAATAGGTTTAACATTTGTTGAAATTCCCGTATCCTCAAGGTCATTCAAATGCTTATTCTAATTATTTCTGGGTATTCTCCACTTTATTCTTCACGTAAAGCCATTCAGAAACATCTGTGTTGCCAGCTTTTTCACAAACTCTATTTGCAACATTCCCCATCTAATAAAGCACCATGTATTTGTGAATTTTGACTTGATTTTGTTGCTCATTGTGAGATATAGAAGCAGAGCCAGTAATTGAACTGTATCTAAATAATCATGATGTTTTGGATCATTGTATTAACATTTTCCTTTCTGCTCATAAAGCTTTACATTGTACATTTTTGTGTCCTGCAGGTGATAGCCAGAGTGAAAGACACAGAGGTGAAACAGATGAAAGAACAGTTGAAAGTTATGAAAGACAGGCTTCAAAAATCCCAAGAGGTAAGCTTTATATACATGTACCATAGCTCAAATCTCAGCCCTCAGTTCGTGGCACATTATTGCAGAAAACAATTCAAACTGACATACATGTACATTAACTTTGATAAAAGTCTGTATGAACTTGCCTCTGGGGTAAATTTTGTCATAGATTATGAAGAGATCTGAAAAAGGCCAGTTATATGAATCACAACACTGTCACAATGACATCTGTTGGATTGACAACACTAATTTTTGCAACATTATGAAAATTCTTTCTTCCTGTAACTCACATAAAAATATTATTTTTGCACAGAGCTTAAACTTGGTCAGACAGATAAAATATATTTTAACCATTTCTGTTTGTTCTATGCCCTCCTTCAAAAGTTTTTGGATACTAGTGATTCACTGCTAAAATGGTGCAAAGATTTGGACAGTCCTGCTACAAGGTGACATCCATGTCTGATGACACATGAATATCGTGATGTTAAACCTGCTAATTTTTGGTGGTGGTGGTGTGAATTGATGTCCTGTTGTCTGATGTGTGGTTGTACATGTAGGCCCAGGAACAGACGTCGAGCCAGTACAGTGAGCTGTACAACAAGTACCAGGCCCTGTCCAATGAGCATGAGGAAGAGGTGGAGAAGCTCAAGAGGAAACTGGAACAGGCCTTACTGGGCTTCAGGGGCGAGGGCAAGAAAGGACTGCGAAGAGGTAACAGTCTCACTTTATGATCCAGTAATACGGAACTCAATTTAGTGAGCTTAAGTTGTTGAGAAATATCAAGGAATTGTTCATTCTCAAAACAGAATTTCTCCACCTTAAAGGACAAGGGTTCAAATCTGACAGTGATCCAGTTAAAAGTATAAACTTCATTGGGCATTCCAGTTTCATCAACCTAGTAAACTGACATCTTATAGGCAAAAAGGAAGGTCGTGGGTTTCCCCTGGGCTGTCTGGTTTCCTCCCACCATAATGCTGGCTGCTGCCATGGAAGCAAAGTATTCTTGAGTACAGCATAAAACACCATCAGATAAATAAAAAAATATAAGCCATACTGTGGTACTGAATAGCAGTCAAATGAATGCAGATCATTGTGTTGCTATTTTCCATATGTCTTGTGAAATGATGTAATTCTTGACAACTACATATGATAGCATGCAACTGTACAAAATCCTTGAAAAATAATCCACTGGTGGTAAAATTTCCACTAACCCAAATAAAATTTGTTTCCGTTATATTATTCACCTGAACATTTTTTATCATCTTTGTTTAGTTTCTTCATTCAACCAAAGGGATCGTAGTCCAAGTCCACAAAGAGGTGGGCTGAAGAAGGAAGCTGCTGGACATGTAAGTCGCGATGGGCAAAGAAGAAGGCACAGACCAAGAGGTAACGAAAAGGCTTGAAATATGAACAAGAGTAATAATAGTGATGCAACTTTAATGAGAAAAAATGTAACAGAAGAACATTCCTGTGCCAAGACCTCAGCACCGCTCAGATTGGCTCCTCTGTGAGAATCTATATGTTTTATCTTGCTTTCTTGAGAACACCATTGTTTGTGTTTTGTCTGTCTGAGGAGATTATAAATTTAACTGAATAAAATGTAATTTAACTGATTAACATGTCAACACAAAATGGCTGAAATCTGAAATTTTAACTAATTTTCATTCCCTTCTTTATTAAGAATTGCATTTTGATGCTTAAATGCATCCTGTGACATGCAGAAACCTGTGTAATCGAACTTTTGTCATTTGTCTCTTGCAGACCTGAGACGTTCCAAGAGCAGTCCCTCTCTTCCATCCATTTCGAAACTTCCAATGATAAAGGGAAAGCTAGAAGAGGTGGTAAAGTCTCCGTCAGCCACAGGAGGCCTGCTGAAGAGCTCCAGTTCGCGGTTTACCAAGCCCTGAGCATGCAGAGAGGCTGTGCAACTCTACACATCTATCACCAGTATTTGTAACTCACTCAAGGCAGCTACTTCCACAGCTTTACCTACATACTCTGTACACTGCTGGTGCAACTCACCACATTCTTCAGAATATTTAATCCTGAACTATTGTGACAACAGTTACTATGATAGACATCAGGTGTTGGCTTGTGGTACTGAAGACATTTTGTTTCTCTCTATTAATCATTTCTTGTTGACATCTTGACATTTACCAGCACCGAAAAGTCTCTGGATAACTCAAGATACTGGCCGTGTTGAACGCATAAGAGAAACTATGTATTTTGCTAGCAACAGGTCATTATAGCAATGAATATAATGGTAGGGAAAGGGTTTTTTTCCCCGGCTACATGTTATAAGAACACACTTTTATTCAATGAGAGGATGAGAAATTAATTATGAAGTTTGTATTATGCAAAGCGAAATCAATAATTGCATGTACGTGCCAAATCCCAGCTTTCTGGGACAGTTATCTACCTTTGATGAAGAGCGTGCATATTGGCAACATCTCAAGACAAAACTGAAGAAAAATGGCAAATGTCCGTAGTCTTCCTGTCTATCTAATATTGTTGAAGTACTGTTCAATTCTTCATGGATTCGATCAATTTCACTATGGTGCTATTTCACAACACTTGGATTGTCATCATGCTAACGGTAGGTTATTACATGGATTTAACTCTGTGAAATCTCCTGGTTGGAACCAGATCTTACAAGCTAGTCATGGGTGACTGACATTAATTACTGCAGTTGTCTTTCCTTTGTTAATTAACTTGAATTTGTGTAGACATTTGTTATTTATTAGTGACTCCACCATAA
Organism: Acanthopleura granulata; assembly: GCA_016165875.1. NCBI lineage: Eukaryota > Metazoa > Mollusca > Polyplacophora > Chitonida > Chitonidae > Acanthopleura > Acanthopleura granulata. The sequence continues at coordinate 30,041,397 of JABBOT010000002.1, forward strand.
TTATTTTTAAGTTGACTTTTCACTGAACTCAGGTTTTGTGGTTGTGGTATCCTCGTAAGGATACATGTGCTTGGTTGTGTGCTACTCTTCATTTTACCACTATGATACTTTTATAAGATCATGTACCATCAGTTTTTATTCTCTTTAAAGAGAATTAGATGATCTTGGGATGGGCCTTGTTTTAAAGCTTATCACTTAATCAGGTAACAAGGATTACTAATATTTTTGAAGATCTCATAGCATATTCATTTAGTTTATTCACCTTGATTTAGTTATGATTTGCATGATCTGAAGTACGCAGTTTTAACATATATTTTGCATTAACCCAACCCATATTGTTTGTATACAGTATGTGGCAACTTTGTTATTCACCAGACTGGTTTTATTTATTATTATTATGGAATAACATCAAGTGATATCTGATGATAATACCTTGGTGTGTTAATATATTGTGTGGCATTTTTGATGTGTTGTGAATATGTGGTGATAAATGGCAATTAGCCTTTCTATGCAACTACTATTTTTGTATGGGCATTTAATATTGGAAATATTTTCATTAAATTTGTCTGTGAGCTGTGCAGACTAATATTTATGTGGACAGTAATAACTGCACTAGTGTGAGCAGGTACTCTGATCACACTCGGTTTTCTACACCTTATGTTCTAAATTACACCCAGGTCCAGCTTACCTAGCAGTTCTGACACTTCTCCGTAACCTTGTACATAGCTCCGAGTGGATTAAGTGCGGGCATGCTAAGCTGTCACGCCATTTGGAAGTAAGAGCTGTAATTTTGTCTGTGTGTCCCACACTTGTCAAAGTTTGTTATGTCCTGGTGCTTGATTGTATTAAGAGTGTAAGTGAACACTGAAGATTGAAAGAGTTATTGAGGTCCCTGATGGCAGCCTGTATAAATTCTGTACGTTTCCTCTTTACCTCCTCGATAATCATCTAACAAGTGTCAGTACCATGATACTGTATACCCGCAACTAAAATAAATGGTGTAAGGATAGAACAATTTACATGTGTTTGTCTTTATTTTGATAGATAACAAAACCTGTTTATTATGCCCACCCTAATTCCGTAACCTTTTTGCATCTGAAAGAGCAATTTTCAAGGCAATTTATGCACATTTTAATTTGATTTTGGAGGCTAGATGGGTTGGGTTGTAGTTTCAGGCTTTACAAAAAGTATACTTTTATCAGTTACACGGAATAATGCCTTCAGAATACGCTTGAATAAACACATTGCAAACATGCAAAAAGGTTGAAGATTTACAGTAAGTATATGGACTTCAGTTTTGAAGGCATGCAGAAGAGTAGGAAGGTTCAGGCCTGGCGGTATTCACCTGAGGTTAAGACGCTTGTCATTCCACTGTTTGAACACACTGTTGTCCAACTGCATCAGTGGGTATGGTATTGGCCGGGTCCACCTGATTCTACCATTGTCAGGGTCTCGGTGGCACTAAACTTTCGTTGAATATGACTGTCCTTCCACCATCATGCACAACTATTTAGCTTGCCCTGTTTAGTGTCAAAGCTGGACATCACAACATTTGTCAGTTACTTATTTGGCAAGTGGTTTACTTCTGTCAGTTCAGTTTCCTCCATCTGTGATAAAGGTGAAGTATTCTCAAATGTGCAATTAAATATACATCAAGCCAGATTGGGAGATGTACATTAACCCCCCTGCCCTCCCAAAAAATCCTCAGTGCTTATGTAATTCAAAAAGGCCCACTGACAAGTATCAGATATTCTGCATTCCATATTTATGATTATGTCATGGCTAACTTGACGGCATGAAGTGGTGTCCCATAACTTCTCCTGAAACAGCAAATGCAGTTCCTAAGCTTTAAAGTCACTGTTTATGATTAATTACGCCCTGTTCTCTGTTATTAGCGTTAAAAGATGCAGTTTTGGAACAGGGAATTTTGAACATTCTCCGTGGGCTCTGTTGTTCCCTGTACCTCAGGGACAAGGTTGAAGGCATTCCCTTATGTAAAAGAAAAACAAACAAACTCCTCTATTGGGTTCTCTTACTCCGAAACCTGTAATTATCCAATAAAAATCGAACATTACACAATGAGTTTTGTGTGTATATCTTACTTTCTGACCTGAAACCCCACAGACCACACCTTTTCTTTACTTTGTAGTACAAATAGTAATAATGCAGACAATATATTGCTAACATGTGAAGCTACACTAGTACACTGATTATGACACCTCCCTATATGAGTTTATGGATCATCCCAATGGAATAAGTCCTTCCTATATTATGTAAGAATTAACTAGAACAAAACTAAATTAAATAGGTTACAGGGAGACCACGTAACCATTGTAACTATAAGGTCTACGACAACTACATGTAAATGGCACCTAAAGGCCTTACAAATGTAGTACGACTTTAACTAAATTACGCAATGAATACGACACATACACAGATATCTTCATACAACGTAGTCCACATCGGGGTCCGCTGAACTCACCCAAAAGAGCTGACCGATTACTTCCGTACAGGCACGGCAGCGGTCGCTGCTGCAGCTACACACGGTACATCATCCTGCTGATAAACGTAAACAAGAAGAATTTTCAAAGCTGCACAGAACTATCGCTTGATTATCATCAGCAGCTACATACGTAATTCCATTTACAGTAAACATCTTTACCGTTAGTCACAATAAAATAATTTCACTAACTCTTATTCTGAAATACATCTATAGAGACTAGTGTGGCCGATAGCAAACATGTGAATTTACTCCACAGCGAAATTACGTGACATTAAAAATGATTGAACTTCATGAAACAAACGTCACTAGCCAAAAATTGACAGAGAAAATGTCAAGAAACATGTTATAAATTACTTCTGACAAGAAAATTACTCACAAGGTTTGGAGGCACGCTGTCGACTGAGTAAAGATTATGCGAAAATCACGTAATGTCTTACGCAAGCGTAAAGAAAATGGCTGCAATCTGCTAACGGGTCATAAGGAACTATAACCTCTGGTGCGGGAAAGGCTCAAGAGTAACCTCTGCCGTGATACAGTGCCCTCGCTATGATAACTACATGTAACTGGATACAATCTTTACACTTACATGAATTAAGTTGGCTCAGTACTATAAGTATTTCACCAATGTGGATTTATGCGTCACACATGTGAGAGATCACTGATAACTTGCAAAAGGAGAGTGGCTTATTATGGGCACTCTAAATCCCTGCATTCAGAAAACTGCCAATCATACAGGCCTTACAAAATTTTCAGTTGATTGCCATATCATGTTGAAAGAACAATGGAAGAAATAAAATAACACAAAAGTTGCTGCTTCATTTTTCATCCTCCATGTATTCTTTTGGAAGAGCAATGAGGTAGGCTAAGAAATAAGTTTAGTGGTCTGCCTGCAGGTTCATTGAGATGGGAATGATTTCTTTTCAATGTGTCACTTGATTTTCCAGGGACCACTAAACTTTATCAACATCGACCTGTGTTATTTAAGATGCATGTAACATGTTTTTTTGTTTTGGGGGGGGGTATTTATTTTTGTTGTTTTTGGGGGGCTTTTGGGTTTTTTTTTTGGTTTTTTTTTTTTTGGACATTATTAAACATTCTTAACTCTTTTTGCAACAGAAGCATTCTACTCCTGGAATTAGTGAGCACGGGTAGCGATGGACAAAAACTTATTCAGTCGTGAGTAGACAACTATGCTGCACAGCATAAACTGGTGTTACAAGCACAACAAAAGATCAAGGAGTAGTGGATTCAACAGGGCAGCATCAGTGAGAGCACTCTCGAGCTGTCTCCCTTTAACGTGTCAAAGACTTGTCCAACAGGGGGCGGGTCGAAAAGTTGGGGTCAAAGGGTTCGATGTTGGTAAACACGGTTAACCTACTGAGCTCATTATATGTTGCCAAGTTGTGGAGGCGTGTAAGCGGTGACCTGTATATTCAGATTGACATTAAATTAAAAAAAAGTGGTAAGTATAGCCTCGCTGACATGGCCGTTGACTTCTCATGAAGAAATAAAGCAGAACAGAAGAGCTTGTTAGGAGTGTGTCTCTGAAAGCGACTGCGGTGACTTTGAAGTCAAACAACAACAACGTGGAAATTTCCCAAAACATCTATGGATGTATCGGCATTGACCGATGTGTGTTTTACCTTATAACCTTCATATCAGTCTCAGTGCTCCATTTGGGTAATCATTTTGCGTATTTGATGAATGTGGTGATGTGTGTCGTCAACAAATCATTTAAATTTGGCCACAACAGCAATCAGACAAGGCTCGCTCGCTGTTTTCATGCATTATTCCATCACCAAATCACCAAATCCGAATGACCTAAAATGTTGAACCAAAAAATCACCTAGTCATAAATCCATTTTGCCTTATAATACTTATTACACTTAATATCGGTGGGATGTTCCACAAAGAAGGCTTGCTTTCTACATAGATATGTATTGTTGCATATACATATTACAGTGTATTACGGTATGTCAACTTTTTTTTTTTTATACATTTTACGGTTTGGCTGTCATCACAACTTCAGATTTGCAAGAATTAAGGTTAGGATGACCCTTTCTCTCATTTATCAAAATTGTACATAATCTTTTTTTTTTTTTTTTTTGCTGGACAGCACAAGCTATAATAAGGACGTGAGTTTTGCTTAAGAGGCCCTGAATCACTTTTAAACAACCATGCAACTGACTTATGATGTTCAGTTGTTGTAAAACTTTATATATGGAAAGTGTTTTGATCATTCTTTATAAGTTTGTATTTTGCATTATATTACAGAATTACAGCTACTGGATGCTTTTAGTAGGAAGATCATCTTTCATTGCTAATGTCCCAAAACTATGGGCAAAGGGCAGGAGTTTCGGCCCAAGTAGCTGGTATTCATGGCGATTGGTCTCTACTGGCCCTTCACTGAGTCACAAGGCATTGACAGACCCCGAAAATATTGGAGAGCGACAACAAGGTGTGAACTTCGACACATTAGGGTCGTGGAACAATAGATTGGAACTTCCCATATTGGTGGAGGAGAGCATCAAACGGGGAAAGCCTATCCCACAGATTCCACTACACAAGGTCGGCTGTGCGAGCCTTCTAGGTCGCAGGAAGAGCAATGAAGACCGTCTTATCAAGACTCAGCTGTCTGACAACCTGCTTATGTTCGGGATTTTTGATGGACATTGTGGAGACCTGGCAGCAGAGTTTACCTGTGTTAGCATCTCGGACCATATCAACTTTTGGCTTCAGAAAACCAGAAACCTGAAGGAGGTCCTTACCCATTCTTTTACCGACATTAACAATGCTCTAACAAGACACCTGCGTTACTATCACATGAGTGAGTACAATTAATTTGTTTTCATGAACCGTTGATAATAACTGCATCAACATGGGCCCCTTTCTCTTTTGGGGTCTGGTCATTTAGCCAGCATAGTATATTTCTTGAGGAAAAAAAAAAAGCAGTCTGTCATTTAATGTTTGAACATACCTTGAAGTTTTTATTGTTCATATAGCAAGTTCATGTGTGCTCATTTTGTTGCCCCAGATGGGGACTATTTCAATTCTGGAACAACAGCTACGGTATGCCTGTTGAGGGATAGCACAGAGCTAGTGGTGGCTCACGTTGGAGACAGCAGGGCTGTGCTATGTCGAGGGGGAGAGGCTATACGGATGACTACTGACCATCACCCTGACCACAAGGATGAAGCTCTTAGAGTGAAGGAGGCAGGGGGGACAATTGTCACAGACAGCCTGGGCAGGTGCTTGGTGAATGGGCGACTTACAATGACCAGAAGTATTGGTGATGTGGAGCTGAAGGCTGCAGGAGTTACAGCCATTCCGGAGGTCACTTGCAGAGAGGTTGGTCTTTGTGCTTGATTTGTCCAACCATCAGTAAGGACTCAAGAACTCTTGTGTGTTGCATCATGGTTAGTGAATACTACAGCTTTTCATGATTATTTGTAATGTGGATATGCTCATTATAATTTCTGACTCTCATTGCTTTTTCAGATAAAGCATGGGAAAGATGCCTTCATGGTGTTGATAACTGATGGGATAAGTTTCGTTATGAATGACCAGGAGTTGGTTGACATTGTGTCTTGTTGTGAGGGCCCATCAGAAGCTGCTATTCTAATAACCGACCAGGCTCTTCAGTTTGGTTCTGACGACAATGCCACAGCTGTGGTCGTGCCTTTTGGGGCTTGGGGAAAGTACCAGAGGTCCACAGCTTCCATTCCCTACAGTCTAGGGCGCAACTTCTCAGGGTCCAGGTACAGGTAGATGGTAGCTGACTCTGTGCCCTGGTTCTGGTGAATGACTGCATACCATCACCCCTCCCATGAAGGACATGCTTGCTTTGTTACACAGACTTGCTGCCAGTCACTTTTATGGTTTTACATGGTTGACATTTATTTGTGTTTTAGCAGTGATGACAATTACAGTTTGTGAGATCATCATTATGTTTGTCTTCTATGTATTACATATTTTCTAAGGTGTGACATATCAATTTATTTTGTATGAACTAAATTTTCTGTGAGAGTCACAAATTCTGTCATCTGTTTTATAGCCATTCAGAAGGGAATTTTTAGCATGTTGCTCTAATACTCTTGGATAAGGTCTTTCAGGGAAAGTATTGGGAAAACTTTAATAATTGTGTGGTTAATTTTTGAGTTCTTAAGTTTTGTGTTCTTTGTTTTAGACTTCATGATAAAGGATACAATTTGATATTACCATGCCTATACCTTTCAGTTGTAACACAATCAAATGTTACCGGATCTTTCACTGAAAAGGTATGTAGAGAGCCATAAGAAAAGGGCTTGTGTAGAGGCATAACTCAGATAAAAGGCCATTGGTCATATTCTTAGCTTTGATTTGACATTTACCACTATAAATCATTGCGTCTGTTAACCGTTTTGGTTGTGTTGCCCACATGCTAATATGACCCAGTTCTGCAAGAGTAACACAAGACAATAAATCACAAATAACACAAAAGTTTAGATAATGGTTAATGACATTTGGCTGCTGTTGATTCAGTTCCGTATATTTGGGATATTTTAATTCTGACTTTAGTTTTTATTATTCATAAATATGTACATGTAGGTTAGAAGTTGTCAGAATTACTTTTGGATTAAAAGAAACCTGCTTTTGTAGCATACAGCTTTGACATATTGAACCACGTGCCTGGGACAGGACTGAGTTCTAGGGTAGTGAATGTAGCTGTTTGGGTTTTTATTTCAAAAAGTTCAGCTGGGAAGAATGAAACAAATCTCAGACTAAGCAGTCCTGTAGAACAAATGTGTGATACATGTACTTGAAAGTTCGTGTAATAAATTGGGCAATCGGATGCGAATAATTACGGGTATATTATTAAAAGTGTTGAACGTAACAAAACTTTTTCAGTCCCTAATGGGTACCACAATGGATTTTAGGGTCACTTCTCATCCTGCGGACTTTAAGATTTCAAAACGGTTCATTATTCTGAATTGAAACCAGGGGCATAACTTCCAAGTCAGTGATCGAGTTTACAGCCATTTTGTCCATTTTTCACAAAATGTTTGTTCTGTCGATGACATTAATGTTACTGTTATTCTAATATCTTGTCTTGTGTGGGGAACGAAAGCAATACCTCTAGAATGCTTTTTGTTTTTGTTTTTTTCTCAGTGTTTCCTCGGTGATTTAAAATGGCTTTGTTCAAGAACTATACCCGACAAGGAAATAAGTTGAAATGAGGATTAGACATGCATAAAACAAATTATTCAGTTGAATAACTTGAATAGATGCAGGTAAATTTCATCAGATATCAGTGGAATTTTGTATAACTGTTGTTTTCTTGTCTCGTATCCCCAATATGCTTGAAAGTTGTTTCTGAAAAGTAAATTTTTTCCTCGAAAATTGTGTGTGTTGCTTTAGTAACTGGAAAGATTTGGGCTTGTATTTTTCCAGCAGTCTGTGATGTATGCAGGCATAAGAATTGGTGAACACCCTCATCCCACTCCAGCTGCCTCACACACAGTCTTTGTTCAATCTGTCATAATACCCAGGAGATATTGTTATCATGTGTGATTTTGTTTACTGATATATTTTATTTACAGAAGTTCTTGAATTCTTGTTTCCATCTTTATGGAGAGAATAAACGTAGTAAATCATTCCAAGAAATTGTGTTTTTCTTTTCCCACCAATTTACTGTTGTGATGTGAGGTGCAAAAACAGGCGCTGACATCGAAAAAAATTCAGCTCAGATTATTTAATTGATTTTTTGTTGAATACCATGGGCAAGAAAATGTAACCTATAACTGGGAACAAGTGCCTGGGACTGGGAATTTGTAGATACCCTGCTCTTAGTGTTTGTGGGTCCTTCACGACTGTAAGCAATCAAGGATGCTTCTGTGGCAATTGGTGTGGTTTAACTTTGGTTGAAGACCACTTGCCTTCCACCAGTATGGTGTGTACATCTGTACATCACACATGAGACAATCTGAATACTCAATTCTGAGTATGGGATTACACAACAATGAAACAAATACATTTTATTTATTTATTTATTTGATTGGTGTTTTACACTGTACTCAAAAATATTCACTTATACCAGCATTATGGTGGGAGGAAACCAAGCAGAGCCCGTGGGAAACCCACGACTTTCTGCAGGTTGCTGGCAGGCCTTCCCACATATGACCAACATGAGCTGAACTTGAACTCACAGCGATCACACTGGCGGGAGGCATCTGGGTCATTACGCTGCGCTAGTGCGCTAACCAACTGAGCCATGGAGGCCCCCAAACAAATACTTGTAACGGGGAAGACAAAGGAATGTTGATGCTTTTTGCCAGATTTAGTACCTGACAAACCTGAAATAGAGCAGCAGCCAAACTAACCTGCAGCCTCATTGATCAGGTGCCAATCTCCATAACCCACACTGAAGTATGCAGTGTCAAATACACACATTCAGTTGTCTTCAACACCGACCTTTTTCTGATGATATATGATCTATATACATACAGTGGGAAAAAAAACTATGCCATTGTTAATAACCTTAAGACAGGAAACAAATTTAAAATCTGTAAGTTTAATAATGATACATGACATAGACAATTACATATTTTACACAAAGAGGCCACTGTAGGCTTCTTGACAAGTGAACACTGATTTGGAGACAGCACAGGAAATATGAATGTCAAGACTTGCCAACACCTACACTTAGGCCCCAAATGTTTTTTCATCACCAACTCCAGCTGATGTCCCATCACATACTTGTAGATGTGTATTCCAGTCAAATGTCATTCCAGTATTTAGTTAGGCTCTTGCACGGCATACTCCTGAACTTGAGGCTTGTTCGGGTTGTTTTCCAATAACCAGTCTGCCAACCAAAGCTGGAGGGAAAAATATATTACATGCAGATAAGTTTTTGTGTAGAATCTGTAACTGCACAGAAAAGGAAATGTGAAGAGCTCCTAAAACCTGGGGTATCCACATCCATGTACCAAAAAGCTGTAGGAGTAAAAGGATAGTGAGAACATTTGCTGACAAAACATATACATGTAACCCAAAAGTTCTGCTTTATTTATGACACATGTATGCCCCACTTTAGTGCAAAGTAAGATTACACACACGTAAGATAGCATGTGTTCTGAATGGAGAACGGCTATGTCCAAAATCTATGAAATAGAAAAAAAACAGAAAATCTTCTGACTACATGTTCAAAATGTGATCAGGTCATGCTCACCATGAGGAGAATTTGTCTACCAAATTTGAATTCCATATCTCAAACAGTTTTGGGGAAGCTATTTCAAGTAAAATACACACACATATGGATAGGCTGGTGAAAATCCAGATGCCATATCGCTTTCGCAAGAGGACGTAAATATGTACACGTGCAATATTTATGTCATCAAGTACATTATCTGCATCAGGCAATCTTATGCCATCACTCCTTTAATTTCTATAGTGTCTTACCACAGGATCTCCTGGTTTTTGCTTGCACAATTGTGTGAGACCTTTCAGCAGGGTTGGATTAACAGCACGGGACAGGTAATCCTTGGCAGCCTGGCCCACGGCAACTGGCTCAACAATACCTGGTGGTAACCACAAAGAGAAATACCAGCAAACTGAGTTTTAGATAAATTTTGTAATAAGTTTTCATAAAATAAATTGAGTTTATTATGCATTAGTTTCTTATTTGTTCAAACTCAGTTCCTAAGAAGAAATCGACTAGAAAAACCCTTGGCACATACACACAATATATCCTGAAATCAGAGAGTATGCAAACTGTTATCACTATAGCACCAGTGATATTCAAGATGAATTGCTGAATGTAACTCAAATGACGTTCAGGTAGAATCATTCATTCAACGAAGATTAGGTGACTTAGCATGCGATTCATTTCTTTACAGGTACTCTAATGACACTTTAGAAGAGCATCATGCACTTACTGTCAGGAAAGAAAAAACGAATTTCTCTCTGGGAACTTGAGAAGCAGCTACTACCATGGAGGGCATTTCTCTGGTCATCTGTACCATACAAAGCTCTAAGGCTGCAAACAATCAAGTCATATTGGTGAAATATCATGCAAGATCAATGAACGACCCTACTTAAGAAGTTGTGATTTACTTTAATACTGAACCAATTTACCAAAGAGACTCAGTGGTCTCTAAACCCTCACAAGTATTTATTTGATTTACGTTATATGCCAAAAAATATTTCACTTCTATGATGCCGACAACCAGTATGGAGGAAGGAAACCAAGCAGAGCCAGGGAGAAACCCATGACCATCCGCAGGTGGCTGGCAGACCTTCCCATGACCCTCAAAAGTACTCCATTGTCTGTTTGATTGATTCAAAGACAAACATCATATTAACGGTGCAGTCTGCCCCAACCCTATAAACAATGGTATATTGCTACTTAACTAGGCCTATACCAATTTACATATTGCAAGTCTCTTTCATACAATTTGTAGGAAAGTATGTTAAATAAAGTTTAGCAATATCTAAGCAGCTTTTCAAGCTTCTAGAATAAAACAATATGTTTGCTGTCTATAAATTGTTGCTGGATAACACCTGTTGTACATTAGCTTTACAAATATATAGTATACAAGCTACATGTTCAGTATTCAAAAAATAGTGAATGTCAAGCCATAGGTTACAAAACACTGACCAGTCAGGGTGAGTTTGTTGAGCTTTGATAGTGTTGGTAGGACCAATCAGTTCCCTCCAATGAGCAATGGCATTCTCTCTAGCCAAAACAAGGGCTAAGACTGGACCACTGCTCATGTATGCTACTAAACTGGGGAAGAACAGTTTTCCATAATGTTCTGCGTAAAAGTCACTCGCCTGCTCTGGTGTTAAGTGCACCCGCCTTTGCTGACAGAGAGAAAACAAATAGTAAAAATTAAGATAGTTCACTTATCTAGACTATCCACTAATGACACGATTAAGTTGCTTGTACATTTTTTGCTCATTCTGAACCAATATATCACTATTATTTTTTAATGATTTATGTACAAACACAAACACAAACACAAACACAAACGAACAAAATAGAAAATATTAATCACTGTAAAGTGTCGGAAATAAATTCCTAACGAGGTGGCCGTAAAGTCTATATCATTAACAACACACATGTAGGACAAGGAATAAAGGGACAGCTGTCTACAACGTCAGAAAACATCAACAGTAAAGTACAATACATGGTAACACATATGTTTTCTGAAAGCTAAGCAGTGAAGAATGATACAGATCTCTGACCTCTAATTTCTAAACACAAGGTAACATACCTGTAAGATGGAAAACCCAGACCTTAAAATAATATCTTCAATTTCTTGTGATTTGTTGATAGCATCTGGTTTGATGATTGCGAGCGTTTTCTCTACATATATACTAGGTGGGTCCATGGTGATCTTTTCCTCATTTTCTCCCGTCATTTTGTTATGTTTGTGTACCTGGCAGCGTCGAAATTGAAATTTGTGGACGTCGTCTTCGACTGTCACTCTCTTATTCAGACAGGAGGCGTTCTAGTTCTCATAGCAACCTCTCTCCGCACATCAAGTGTAAACACTTGTACCTTTCCCAGTCAATATCTTAAATCGTTGTAGAAAGTACGAGTCTGTCAGTTAACGAAAATAACCCCGTTGTGGAGAATGGTATGCTTTTGACACGTGACTTTTGGCGATATTTTCAAAATGGCGTCCTACAGCTCAAATTTGCGTCTATGGAGATAGCTTATTGGTCATTTGAAGCCTTTCTAAATGTTTGATTACGGGTTTGAAGAACCATGGATCTGGTAAGCATTTAGATTTCATGAGAGCGCACACGGGATGGACAAGAAGACCACGATGTGCCCGTAATCTCTCGTGTTGATCGTGATGTCGCTCGCGAAGTGCTTCATACGACATGTAGATCTGTCAGTGTCAATGTCTGGACTTGTCTTATCACCATTGCTTTATCATTTGGTAGAGGGAACCAAAGAAATGGCATGTTGTTTGTGTTTGGAAATCTGAATTAAATGCAGAGAGGCTAGAGACAATGATTCTGGAATGAGGTTCAGAAGATTGCGACAGTACAATCATCAGTGCTTTATTAGTTTATTATTAATAAAAATGAAAACCCAAGTCATCACCACGTATGTTGTTTGATATTTTCACGAGCTTATATATGCCTTGAGTTTTCATTCTTATTATTAGAGAAGCCACGTGCAAGTATGAATCTCAAGCCGTATTGAAATTTATTGCTATTTACAGGTTAGTACAGTGCTTGACACAGAGCAATATTGTGTAGGACTATACAATCATTGAAGGTCTGAAGCACCTGTAACTGTAAACTGAGTGCAGAATTGCTTATAGACCTATACAGTGTAAGTCAGGGTTAGAAGCAGACTCAGTGTCAGTGACTAACGCAGAATCATATTGGACTAGATTGCATAATGAATAAAGAGTCCTATTGTAAGGTTAATAAAAATACACCCTCAAATCCACCATCTGTTGTCATTACAAGGATGCCTTGTTTGGAAGTAACTGTGGCTGCAACTACCCCAATTGTTACTTTAGTAGCATGTGTTTTCTCAGCGGAAAAGCCACACGGTTCAGAGCTGTAAATTGAGTCCCTGCTGTGCACCTTTCAGTTTACTACATATGGATGTTACTATCCAAGATCTCGCAGTAAAGCCTACACCCAGCACTACCCCTCTCTTAATCTATCCCATGCAGGTAAAACATCCTAGCAGAGACTCACCTCAAATGATATCTCCCCACCAACTTACCTTGACAGGCCACTTACAAGTTAAAGAAGGGTGTATAAATGTTTGCAATAGTAACCTACTGCAGGTTCCTCAGATTTAGATTTAAATATCCATGGCACCGTATGGTAACATTTTAATTATCTTCACATATACCTCTGGCTGCACATGGCAACCCACTCCCATATGCCTTAAACTAAACACGTTCATTCTTTCCCTGTTCATTAACATGCCAGCACTTACAACCACGATGAAACAATGATGGATATTTTAGTTCAGTAAGCGTTGAAACATCCAGTTTCCCCATCCATTTTCCCTATCCATTATACCTGACTGCCATCCTATAAATGAAAATTGGTGAGCACATCATTAAGCACCAGTCAAATAAAATCAAGTGATCTCTCTGTGTAACATACTTTTGTTAAATTCACATAAGCTTTTTTAAATTTTTTCCATGATTTAAATTTGATACATGCTAGATTTTAAGTTAGAAGCACTATGCGTGATGATAAAATCAGTGTATGTATACAATCTGTTGCAGTTTCAAAAATGTGTATTTAGAATATTACATTTCAAAGTTGACATTTTCCTAATGAGATCAGATTTAAAGAACTGATATGATGACCACAGCCTCAAATATGTCATTCACTCAACATAAAATACTTGAAGTTACCAGAACAGTATGGTACATGTATATACAAAGAACTTAATTAAGCACCCTGTGGTTTTCACTGTGGCCATTTTGTACACATTAATGTTCTTCTGTATAAAAATAGTGTAAAATGTGATTGGTTGTGAACTCTGTAACCTGTTGGCTAATCAAAAGGGACAAAATGATTGCAATCCATGTGTTTTAATGATAATACACATGCATTTCTATCATCACTGGTTTTGATGTGAAAGATGGTATGAGGAGAAGGGTTCAGGTTATCATTAAGGCACATGGCGGATACAGCCGATATTGACGTAAAATGCTTTACGAGACACCAGATGATGTTTTCCTTACGTAATTTCAACCACTGCTTCAACACTGCTCACCCCAGAATCATATACTTGCAAAGCCACTGTTTCCCATCAAAACCATTGATGATAGAAATGCATGTGTGTTGTCATGAAAACACATGGATGCCCATCATCATGTTGTTTTTCATTATCCAAGGGATTACACAGTTTACAGCCAGTCACATTTTACACTCTTTTGATACAGAATAACATTCATTGCATGTGTACATGTACAAAATGGCCGCAGTGAAAACCAGGGGGGTGCTTAAGTTCTTTGTGTATATATTTCCTTTCATATATTATTTGATATTCATATTCTGTGTACAGTTATAACTGTCTTGTAAGAAAGTGTTTGAATTAAATCTTTTTTTTTTCATGAAAAAAATGTTTATTAATATGACTTTATTTGTCATTCTACAGAAAAGATCTGGAAGTAAAAAGCAAAGTGAGTATATAAGTCAGTTCATAACAATTATGCCACGGTGACTGATCTACCCACACTGTACTACAGGTACATATGAAATTTCTTTATGCTGGTACCATTGAACATGACTTTTAAAAGAAAATCTTTTAAGTCTTATTTGCTTATATTGGTTTAAATATATATATTTGGCTGTTTCCAAGAAAAATCTACATCAAACATCTGTTTAAGACCCTTAGTATTGTTTTCAGTAAAATGATGTGTTTACAATGTGTTTTAGACCAGAAGGCTATAGATGATGTGTTAGGTGACCTGTTAGATGATGACCTAGGTGAGTTATAATGATATATGTTTCTTTCTGTGAATATTTAAAGGTTATTAAGACGACTGAAGGAAAAATCAGAGTTGTTTTTGATATGGAGTATATGTTGAATCCCTTGTTAAACGTATCATTTCTACCAGTTTATTAAAGTAATTTTATGATCATTCTAGTGAGAAGTCAATCTATATTTGTGTATGTGTATCTAAATGACTGGCAGTTGTAAAGCTGTTAATCTCTAGTGCAGTGTATAAGTATGTATATCTTACACTGTCCATAAAAAAATTGTATGTTCCTTTTTGCAGACTTTGGAACACCAAAGCAGGTATGCTTTAGGTTTTGTTCATAGCTGATGGTTCTCTGAAAAAAAGAATTGTGACTTCTTCCATAACAAGAATACATGTACTTTCACTTCATGTGTATTTCCCTGCAAGAGGTTAAATTCATCTTTACTGTGGTGTTTTCTAAGTTGTTTGATAATTTTTTACTGCTATTTATTTATTTATGTTTTACATCATCCAAAGAATGTTTCACATATACGATGGTGGCCAGAAGTATGGGAGGAGAAATCTTGGCAGATCCTGGAGGAAACGCACATTCATACCCATTTTTTTGATCACCATGGCTCTTAGTCAGTGCTGGCACACTAAGAACTCAGCCTTTGAGGCCCCAAATTTATGTGGTATAAATGTGGTACAAATATTTCATCTTTTTCTCATCTTTCCAGAGAGAAACTTCAAGACTAAAACCAAAAACAAGGTAAAATTTTAATATCTCTGCATTCCATCATGTTATGCACCTGTACCAATATTGATGCGTCTGTCGTGTTTGTGGAAAAACATTGTAGTTCAAGGAATTGCTTATAATATATAAAATATTAAACTCCATTTTATTTATTTATTTATTTACTTATGGTATTGGAATACCTCTATGTCTTGGTTGCTAATATGCTGATGATTATTGTAGTGAAGGTGATGATGACTTCTACAGTAACTTGGCATCTGCGGCTGGTCAACCAGACGAGTCAGATATTTCAGAGGCTGATGTTAGTCAAGTGGCTAAAACTCTAGCTGTAAGTTAACAAGAGGGTTATTCCCCATTAGTGCTCTCTCATTCCTTTTTACCTGATTCACAGATGTTTCTCTGCTAATACAAATAATCATGCCATCATGCACCTTGAAATTCTTTTTAGGAAAAACGAATAAATTATTGTAATTAAATGGATAAGAAAAGAAAATATAAAGACACAGCATGTGCATGCTCTGTCCTGTGTCCACCTGCATATACAGTGAACAACACTAGCCCTGTAACGTTACCATTGAGGTTGTGAGCTGTAATTCACTCAGAGCTATAGGTTGAATCCTGGCCTTCAAGAGGGAATTTTGCAGATTCTAATTCCTGTGCTGTGGCTGCTGTTTTACACATAAACTCCCCCATATGCTGCTATACACACCTATAGCTTACATGTACGCACTGATTATATTGGTGATACCGACTGCCACTCATTGAACTCCCTCGTGGCTATGAGAAAACGGAGATAATCCATGGCTTACGTTTGTGAGGATGGGTCAGGGGAAACATTTGTACAATAAAACACTCCATTATCTTGCACGAGGTGTTCCCGTTACAGGTATTTTGGGTAGAGAAGTAGATAGAACTTTTGTAATTTCCCCCAGGACCTGGATGATTTGGATGCAGATTTGTTTGGTGGAAAATATAACAAGAAGAAGTCCGGTTCAGGGACTGGCACTCCCAGACAGAGGACCCCGCGTACTCCCAGGGCTGTATCCCCGCCCCAGAAGGGAGGGTTAGCCCGCAGCTCTACCCCAACCAGCCCCCCAGGTAGTGCTTCAGGCATCAGACCCCTGGCCAGGGTTCAGTCCCCTCCCCAGCAAACCACCAAACCTTCCACAGCACCAGGTAACATCACAGGTAAGAAATTACTATTAAATGTGAACAAGAGCTCTTATGCAGTGTTAGTTTTATAATAAATGGTTTATTCTGTTTCTGCCTTTCGTAACATTCTATATGATGAACGTCCATGTTTGTGTTATTGCCTGTAAGGATTAAATAATCAAATAAGTTATAAATTTGTGAGTACAGCCTTGAACACCTAACAATATAAATAAAACAAATTGATTCACCATACATCAGTCTGTTGTAGTAATATCTCTTTGTGATATGGATCTAAATACTATTATATGAGTAATATACATGTAGGTTACCATTGCACAAATTTTCTTGTGACGTTATATCTTGACTCTTCTGTTTCACCATAGTATTCCTCAGTTGTTTCTGATCTGTGCAGATTTGTCTAGAGATTCACAGAACTTAAAGCCTGGTGATACAAAACAGGAGAGACCAAGAACTGTGCCTAAAGCCAAGCCAAAATATAACTATGGAGGTATGTACATGTAACTACATGTATGTATAAAGCTATGTGTGGGGTGTCTGCCTTGTGGTCAATGATCTGAAGATAGTTTGAAGTTTATTTATATGCTGTGTTACTATATGTCTGCCTTTGAGTTTGGCTTTAGTTGTTGTAGGTTCCCCTTAATATCCACCTCAGGAATAAGGAAGAGTGACAGTAATATTCCCTGGAGCAGCATTAGCTCATCGTAAGAGAATGAGTTTTAGATGTAACTATGAAGGAGTAGAAGCAGCAAGCTCATGAGGTTTTATAGGAGAAGCTTAAGGAGGACTAAGTTACTTAATAGTTACTTGTAACTTGAGATATCACACAGCAGACTTTGGAAGAAAAAATAATAGATTGAAGTATGATTGCCTGCTTTATTTGTATCTATGATCACATATAACCCTGAGAAAATGTAGGCTTGTATACTCAGGCATGTACATGCACAAATTTTGTGAATGCTGTGAAAATGAATATATACAGACTTTGATGACAATGATTCACTGGCGGGACTGTTGTGTGATGTAGTTTAGCCATGTTTTTGTGACTTATGAGATTTTGATGAGGAGGCCCTCCCTGGCATGGCTCTTTTCTGATGTAGCATTGCCATGTTTTTGTGACTTGTCAGACTTTGATGAGGATGATCCTCTGGCAGGACTGTTATTTGGCCTCCTGGCAGGGATGAGGATAATCCCTTGGCAGGACTGTTATCTGGTGTTATATAGCCATGTTTTTGTGACTTGACACACTTTGACGTGGAGGACCCCTTGGCAGGGCTGTTGTCTGATGTGATATAGCCACGTTTTTGTGACTTGACACACTTTGATGAGAATGATCCTCTGGCAGGACTGTTATCTGGCGTCCTGGCAGGGATGAGGATAATCCCCTGGGGGGGCTATTGTCAGGTGTTATATAGCCATGTTTTTGTGACTTGACACACTTTGATGAGAATGATCCCCTGGCAGGACTGTTATCTGGCGTCCTGGCAGGGATGAGGATAATCCCCTGGGGGGGCTATTGTCAGGTGTTCTATAGCCATGTTTTTGTGACTTGACACACTTTGATGAGAATGATCCCCTGGCAGGACTGTTATCTGGCGTCCTGGCAGGGATGAGGATAATTCCCTGGCGGGGCTGTTGTCTGGTGTTATATAGCCATGTTTTTGTGACTTGACACACTTTGATGAGAATGATCCCCTGGCAGGACTGTTATCTGGCGTCCTGGCAGGGATGAGGATAATCCCCTGGCGGGGCTGTTGTCAGGTGTTATATAGCCATGTTTTTGTGACTTGACACACTTTGATGAGAATGATCCCCTGGCAGGACTGTTATCTGGCGTCCTGGCAGGGATGAGGATAATTCCCTGGCGGGGCTGTTGTCTGGTGTTATATAGCCACTTTTCTGTGACTTGACACACTTTGATGAGAATGATCCCCTGGCAGGACTGTTATCTGGCGTCCTGGCAGGGATGAGGATAATCCCCTGGTGGGGCTGTTGTCCAGCGTACAATGTAATATAGCCATGTTTTTTTTGACTTGCCAGACTTTGATGAGGATGACCCCCTGGCAGGACTGTTATCTGATGAAGATGATGATTTGGATGAAGCTAAGACGACAGCTGCAGAGCAGAAGAAAACATCTTCTTCCCAACCAACTGTTACTTCTCCCAGGGATTCGGGAGAGGTCCCCCAGGGTGTGCGAGACCGTGAACCATGTAAGTCCTATAGGCTACCAGTAACGGTATTATCATTAGTAGGATCACACTTTCAAAATATGGCACATATTCTACTGCTGATAATTGGTTAGACCTCTCCCCGTTTCAAATAAATTATAATTGCGTAACATAAAGCGGCAGTATGTCAGCCATATCATGTCAACACATTCTTGAAGCAGCAGTCGACACATTCTTGAAGCAGCAGTCTCAAAGTCAAGCACCTAATGGTGAGCAATACATGTCAGCCTTGTAGATGACTCAACTAATTCTGGTCCCCCAAAAACCAATATCCAGAAAGTCTGATCAAGTGTGTATCCAGAAATGAAAATAATGGTTCTTGATATTTTGTTTCATAAGCACTTTGGGACCTCAGTGGCTCAGTTGGTTAGCGCGCTAGCGCAGCGCAATGACCCGGCAGCTTCCCACCTATGCGGTCGCTGCGAGTTCAAGTCCAGCTCATGCTGGCTTCCTCTCCTGCAGCGCATGGGAAGATCATCCAGCAGTCTGCAGATGATCATGGGTTTCCCCCGGACTCTGCCCAGTTTCTTCCCACCATAATACTGGCTGCTGTCGTATAAGTGAAATATTCTTGAGTACGACGTAAAACACCAGTGAAATAAATAAATAAATAAATCATTAGCACTTTACCTGATGAAAATTTGCTGCAGGTTGTAGTATGCATATGGTTCATCTACAAGCTGTTTGTAAGACTGAAATGGCTCTGGTTATTGGCACTTCCTACAAGTTGTACAACAGTGGCCTCATTCATATCATGCTGAACTGTGATGAATGGAAATATTAATAACATCCTATGTGGCAGCTTTTCATTTTCATACACCACCCTCATTCTCTCTCATGTCAAAAGAACATTTATTGTCAGCTAACCCAGTAAACCCTTGACAGATTGCTGAATAATAATCATGTGTTCTCACTCAATTGTTCTTCCGTATCAGTATCACCAAGGCGACGGAGATTGATGGAACGTCCGCCGACCAGAAGCGGAGACAACACCGACTCTACTGAGGCTTTGAAAGAGAATCTGTTTGAACCAGCTGCTGTGTCAGGGCCTCAAGATAAAAAAGTGGACAGCAGCAGAGGTGAGCAGTGCTAGATGAAACATTCAAGCAGTGATGCACAATATAACACATTCTGTGACTAAGGCTTATTGTCTACCTTTTTTTTTTCTTTTTTTTTTAATATTATATATATACATGTAAAGTGGATTTGATTTTCAGGCTGCCTATACATTACAAATTGAATTATGGGTGTATTATTGTTACAGTGCACTAGACATATTTCATAGTTTGCATTTATGATATATCAAGTGTAACAAGTACTGCGTTAAATAATCATCAAATCCCAAAATACTGAGTAACAAGAACAATACATTCAGCAAGGAAACCTATCTGGTTGTGTATACATACATGTATATTATGCTGAGAACTCCATGATGAAACAGTCATTCATGGATGAAAATCAACCTTGGCCATGTCTACAGGGACATCTGTGAAGAAGAAAGATGATGTGATATTCAGTGACACAGAGGATGACCTTCTGACAGGACTGGATGATGAACCTCCGTCCAAACCCAAACCTTCCTCTGCTTTGGATAATGAGAACAAGCCAGCCAGATCTGTGCTGGACTCCCTGCTGGGCAAAGACAACGTCTCCAAACACCTGGACAGACCTCAGTCGGGCAGTCAGCGGGAATTTGTCCTTGACAAAAAATACCAGAAACCAGCACAAGGTAACTGTCTGGCTGGAGTGTAATTATTTAACACAAATTATCATTTTTTTTTTTAAAATGTTTTTCCAACATTGTTAATGGGTAAATTTGCCTTTCATTTTCTACATCAGAAATCAGCAGACTGTAACCTTGTACTTGTAATCACCAGGGGATCATTTTATGAAGATGGTGTAAGTTATGTCAAGCGTATGTAATTGCCACAAACACTGTAGAGATACGCCACCATGGTAGTTACACTTGACAAAACATTATACTCTCTTGGTAAAATGGACCCCTGAATCTAATCAAATTCCATTTGATACTTTACATTAACATTTGACCTTTTTGAAGTATATCTGTTCATTTTACAGTGGTTTGATCATCTCATGGGGATATAAATGTATGAAGCAATCTCTCATTTGTGTTTGATTATCATTTTAATTTTATTACTGTATACATATACCATTATATCTAGTTTCCATGTGAACAATTGCTTGTTTCCAAACCACTACGTGTGATTGGGGATAGATCCATGTTGTATTTTTAAAACCTTGCGTTTTTGACTTTGTTTCCAGAAAAGGAAGATGAGCTTCTCTTTGGTAGCTACATGCCATCAATGGGAGGATCAACAGGAGGGTCCAGGCCTGCCTCTCGCAGATCAGTCAGGTTAGTCATGTTAAGATAGTCTGCGCCCCGTTCCTGTTAGAGAGTTGTGATTGATAGGCTTGTTAACGAATACATACATGTACACTATGATGTAATACATAAGTAACTCGAATTCATTGATTGTCTTCTTGTTACATGTAATTTGTACAGGTACATCATGAAGCAGCCATACTGTTGTGGGGTTTTGCACCCAGATCTGTTCCATTGCTGATTACCCTCGTTGTGGGTGAAAGAAATTTCATCTGCTGTTGCGTAATACAAAAGTGTTGCCTTCAGCTCAATTTTCAAATTGAACAAACTTGAAGATTCAGTTTTGGAATTAGACATGGATTGTATCACTTGAGGCTTTGCCCCTTTATCTAATGCTATTGTTTTTTTCACCATTCTGTGTTGAAATATTGCTGATGAGACAGTATTTTTGAGCTGTAAGATTCTTTACATCAGCAATGCATCTATCCCACAGTAAATGAACTGATAATCATGTTTGAAATTATGTATTTGTTGGTAAGATTTCTGGAGCATACTGCTACTGTACAAAAGATGCAGGGTTGAGATGTTTATACGTTGGATTAATTTCAGATTTGAAGAAATAGATGATCCATTCAGCAAGCCTCCAGCCAGAGGAGAAAAGTCAGTTACTGGTGGTAAGAAAGCTGATCAGTCCTCTAACTCTGGTTTGGACTGGTTAGAACTTGCCAGTAACAGCGAGAAAAGCAAACTGACCAAGGATAACAAGTCGGTGACAGAGGCTAGGAAGGCCTCAGTCAGTGGATCTGATTGGTTGGGGTTAAAGGAGACTGGCCAAGATGATGATTATGATTGGCTGAATCCACAGCCAGTTAAATCTTGGGGAAGAAAGGAAGAAAAGCCCTCATCTCCTCTAGTCATAGAGGAGAAGAAGCCTGAAACTTCATTCCAAAATCAACCTCGAACATCAGTAAGTAATCATTGTAGATGTTTTTGTTTTGGCTCACATTCAACTCTGAAATCATAAATTTAACATAAAGAATGATTTTATTTCTTCTTTTAAGGTTTAAGATAACAAAAAGTGGCACATGTTAATGCAGCCACTAAATTTAAACATTGTGAATTTTGTTCAGACTCCAGCCTCCAAGAATTTGTATGAAGAGGATTCTTATGCCTTCCTTCATGATGACACAGACAAGTCTGCCAAGCAGACTCCCAACACCTCTAAAATGGATAACGGAGATTGGTTAGGGCTAAGCCTCAAGGACGATATTACCCAATCCACATTTGTCACAGCAGATCACAGTGGAAATGATACTGTTGAGAAGAAGTTTGGGATTACTCCAAATAAGACACCAAGGTGAGTTTCGTATCTTGTATGCATTATGACTCCTGAAGGCTGACTTCCATGTGAATCAGTGAAACCAGAAATTAGCATTTTAAATACTGTTTGTTATACATGTACTTAGATTTATTGTTTGGATAAATCCCTATTTTGGTTTTTATGTGTCACACACTAAATATATGTTATGTCAACTTTCACTGCACCAAAATGTTTTGTGTATAATCATTTGTTGGTGGGATATTAACATGGTGTTGGCTCTTCAAATGTTGATTAGATTCTATTTCACTAATCATATTAGTTCATCTAGTGAACACACTGGGCATCTCTGTAACCTGGCCTCTATGTGGGACAGTCATTTTGCACTGTCTGTTTTCCTTTCACCAGCCCTGCTGTGGACACTCCTGGCTTTGGGGCCTCCAGTGGTGCTGTGAGACAAATGCGGCTAGAAAAGATCTCGGAGGATCTCTTCTCCACCCCAGACACCCCTACTCTGTAAGATTAACATTGCGTAGTCTTTACCATTGATTTCACATTACGTGTACAGTTGGTTTACCAGGTGTTCCATGATTCCATTTATGGAACATGCATTATTTTGTGCATTGTCATGTCCCAAGAAAGCCACCAAATCGCAAGGCACTGCATGTAATTTTGTAGTTTTGTAATGATTTCTTGGTCCCTGATGATTATTAATGAAACATTACGCCCATTTTTCATGTTGGAAAGCTGATTTTTTCAACTTGATCACCTGCTGCTGAAGAAGAAGATGTTTTGTGTTGTTTACCTTTCACATTGTGCTTCACTAATTACCTCTTAGAACTTACTTCCATCTCTTATTCATCTGTTCAGATAAAAGTAATAACTTGTAAATAACTCCCTTTGAGCCCTTCACCATATCACAGTGTCACATTGTTTGACTCTTACCAACACATGTAGCTTCTTCATGTTGTATCATACTTATTATCTCTGAGTGTATGTTTGTGTAGATTACTAGACACTGCTATAGTTTTGCTGGTATACTTTATAAACACATTCATACATGTATGGTTTCAGTTCAAAAAACCTTATCAAACAGGAAGAGACACCAGTCAGAAGTAAGTGAGATCCCGATGATATAATGTGTGTGATGAAGCTGATTTGAAATATAACCTTCATGTTGCTTCTGTCTAACCTTCAAGAGGGAATTGTGACCAGTTTTCAAAATGCTCAATCCATGATGAATTACAATTTTGATAATGCATATATGATCATGCGCATATGTTAAATGTTGAAGTCAAATCTTGTGTATTTTCTGCCAAGGTAGTAGTAGACAGGTATCCTGGACATTTTTAATATCATCCTTATTGTACGGTTTGTTATGCAGGGAGAGAACTACCCCATAATTCCTCTGCTGTTTCCACATCTGCCAGAGTGGAACAGTTACTGGGTGATCCCAAGTCCACCACTCAGCCAGTTATCTCCCCTGGCCTGCCCTTGGGTGAGGACAGACAGTATGTTCTTCAGCAGCAGATACACCAGGCACAGGATCAGCTGCGTCTGCAGATGGTGAGCAGTCAGTCTAGGGACTGTTAAAAAGAAAGACTGGTGTAGTCTCTTGTCACGGTTGTACTTTGCTTCAGTCTGTCATGCTTCTTTGGCTTGTAATATTTTCTTTTTGAAGTAAGAACATTCTTAGTACAGGCACTCCCTTAGATTCTGGGGCCTTTTCACAACATAAGTACAAGCTGTCACCTCTGTACAAGGTATCATGGTGTGGGGCCAAAGCTCAGATGTTTTATGTACAAATATTCCTGATAATGGCTGCATTCCAGGTGTCTATTTCTGCTTATTATTATCTATGTATTCATTAAGAAGAGTCTGTTTCTGGTAAAGATACTTTCCACTCCTTACTTGTCAGTGGTATGTCAACTTAAAGCAGTTGCTGAAACTGGTTGAATTTGAATTGCAACATACCTTTTTGTCTAGGAGGAGCAAATGAAACTGAAACAGCAGCAGGAGCAGCTAGCATTACAACAACAACAGAATCAGCTGGAAGGGATGATATCTCAGTTACAGCAACAGTACCAGGCTAATGAGATGGCAAAGGTATTGACATCAGTTATTCCTAGCTGCTCTTAAAGTTAGAACTCAAGAGAAGTAATATTCTGAAACATTAACAGCAAAATTTTGGTAATATTCTTTTTGTTACGTTCCATTTCAAACGTATTAACCGTACATTTGCGGATCTCTGGTGTTGTATTTACTGAGTGTCTTTAAGTGGACCCTGGTCTTGTGTTTGTCAGAGTAGCTTGTCCAGCTTTCAGGGCCTGGCTGTCCCTTCTCACGGCCTCCTGTCATCAGCTGCTCACAAGTCCATCAGGTTAGATCCACTGTACGCCAGCATGGATAGTGAAACCAAGGTAAAGTTGCTTTCAGTTCAATCAGCATGATCTGAAAATAGGTGGAGGTTTAAGAAGACATCGAAATTTGGGAATAGCAGGGAATTTATTGTTGTTAAAGCATTAAAGTGTTAGAAGAAGGCAAAGTAGCCTCTGAATATCTGATCTACACTTGAGGTGAATGTGCTCCACTGAGACTGTTTCCAGTGTACAAGGATTCATATTTTATCTTGATGCCAACATGCCTACGTGGCACATCCATTCCAATTTCCTTGATGAAATAAGTTAAAGAACAAAGGCTTTGCAGACTGCCATGTCTTGATGCCAACATGCCTACGTGGCACATCCATTCCAATTTCCTTGATGAAATAAGTTAAAGAACAAAGGCTTTGCAGACTGCCATGTCTTGATGCCAACATGCTCTCTAGTTATGGCTCAACTTTCATTATTTTGGAAAGATGGTTTCTTTTCGTAATTTCATTAATAGGGCTACTTTCTAATGTAGCTAGGCAAACAAATAAATGGTATTGCATTTACCAGCCAGAGGTAAAGGTTGTATGTTTTCATGTCGCTGTGTTTGTGGCAGGTGAGGAAGCTGGAGATAGAGCTGGAATGTCTGCAGTCTCGCTGCGATGTCAACCAGAGACGCTATGAGGAGGAGCTTACTGCCTTGGAAATGTCTTACAAGTATGTACATGTAAAGTGCTGTGGAAATGTCCTACAAGTATGGACATGTAGAGTGACATGGAAATGTCCAACAAGTGTGTACATATGGAGTGGTGTGGAAATGTCCTACAAGTAGGTAAAGTGTTTTAGAAACGTTATGGAGATATATGTGTACATGTTGGTCTTCATACACTATCATGAAAATGATCTACATATCTGTATTTGGACTACAAAGATTGAGTAATTTCCTGTCCAGATTTGCTCTAATGGTGTGACTTTCATCTTCACGCCTTTACAGTGTCTCAGTCTCAATAAAATAAAGGATGATGCATGTGTCTTTGTAAATTATGTGTAGAATTAACATTCATGGTGACCTGATTCTAATTTTATTATGAAACACAGATGTCCTCACAGATTTTGCATTAGTTGGATTTAACATCTTGTGTGTGTTGTTTGTAGAAACCGCATCAAAGTCCTTGAAGACAGTCAGCGGAAACTGGAAGAACGGTAGGGTTATGTCCCTCATTCTCCAGAAAAAATATGCCTTATAAACTGCTTATCTATCAAACTACTGGGCTTACATTAAACCATGTAAAGCTGTCAACATAGATTTAGTAAAATTCTTTTCTGAGTGTCATACCTTTTCATTCCACTTATCTATCCTTTTTACTTCTTTTTCTTTCATACATTTTTCATGTATTTAGTGTACATATACATGTGATACCCCTGTTTATTGTACGTTGGCTGTTGGTATCTCACTGAAATGTGTTCAGGACACACATTCATAGGTATACGTATGTGTAATACAGTGTAAATTACCGAAAATTTTGTCCATGACTAGGATGCTCATTGTTCCCAATTCTGAGAGTTTTATTTACTGCAAGCTTTGGAGGTTGATGAATAATTGTGTGTCAGGCAGTGTAACTAAATGGCAACAGCTTAGACGTATTCTAACCTACGTGCATTTCCTAGTCTGTTCAGATAGCTCTGGTAACCCGTAGTCTGAAGGTCTACCATATTTATGTGTGACTGCAGATGGAATGAGGAGAATGAGAGACTGTTATCTAAGCACATGTCCCGGCTGAAGGAGCTGGAAGAAGAGAAGGTTAACACAGAGAGGAGGATAGAGAGTGTGGAGAAGGAGAAGCAGGAGGAAGTGGAAAGGGTCAAGGAGACTCAGAGGTACACTGACGTGGCGTGAGGCAACGTTAGGCACACGTTCATACGTGTGAAAATATTAAAGGAAAAGACAACAAATAATTTAACCTTAGTTATTTCAGAAGAGGTGTGGAAACAGACCTAATCAGCCACGACTGTTTTGTTTTGACGTGCTTGGTAACGCCATAAGTCAACTTTTAATCTGGAATTCTTATGCACGTTCTCGCTCTTGATTGGTTAAAGTTGATAACTTGGCGGCACTTTCGATTTTCTCAATGTGCGTGATTTTGCTTACTTTGAACTGTGATTTCTCCATTGTGCAACATCATGATAATAAAAAAGTATGCTTTATGATATTAACGTGGGCTACTTTTTGCATGCATGTATACTTTTTGTCGCAGTGGTGTTGTCTTTTCTTTTAAACAATTACAGTTCAGGAGATTATGATGTGTACATGTTCATATATTACTGCAATTATGTTGATGTAGCCTTTAGCTGAAGTCTTCTCACATTGATGTAGCCTTTAGTTTAAGCCTTATCACAGCGGTGTAGCCTTTAGTTTAAGCCTTATCACATTGATGTAGCCTTTAGTTTAAGCCTTATCACATTGATGTAGCCTTTAGCTGAAGCCTTATCACATTGATGTAGCCTTTAGTTTAAGCCTTATCACAGCAGTGTAGCCTTTAGTTTAAGTCTTATCACATTGATGTAGCCTTTAGTTTAAGCCTTATCACATTGATGTAGCCTTTAACTGAAGCCTTATCACATTGGTGTAGCCTTTAGTTTAAGCCTTATCACAGCGGTTTAGCCTTTAGTTTAAGTCTTATCACATTGATGTAGCCTTTTGTTTAAGCCTTATCACATTGATGTTGCCTTTAGCTGAAGCCTTATCACATTGATGTAGCCTTTAGTTTAAGCCTTATCACAGCGGTGTAGCCTTTAGTTTAAGCCTTATCACAGTGGTGTAGCCTTTAGTTTAAGCCTTATCATACAGGTGAATACACCTTTGTGGGTGCATCAATTTAGCTGTCAATTCATTGGATGTGTAAGAACCCTTTACTAGGTTTAAAATGAATTATCCTTTTTGTTATGAATGGATAAGGTTATAAGTATACCAATGTATAAGTATTCTATAAATGAATGAGGGTTCACATATTATAATATGAAAAAAATGGCCTATATTACATAGTCTTTATTACATGCTTATATACTTGCATCTTGAGTCCTAAGTTTTTGTGACTATAGCTTTTTGATTGTGAGATCTGTACTTGTGAGACCATTGTTACCATTGCAGGAAGGTGATATCAGAGTTGAAGAAAGAGTATGAGGACTCCTTGGACCGACTAAGAGCTGTGAAAAACCAGGAAATAGATAACATTGCTAATGCACATTCTGCTGCAAAGTAAGTTGTTAAAGTGTTTTATTTAAGGTCTGCAATATCCTGTGGGTGTTGAGATATAAGTGTACCAGTAAGCAGGATTGCAAACATTTAGGGCTGACTTGGTAACATGCTGTCAGCAATGAATGCTCTCGTACTTCATGTCCATTTCTCTTCCCCTCATTGATAAAACCACGTCACCAGATAGGGCTCAGCAATTTGTGATGCTGCACCCAGTGACATCATGTGCATGACAATTGCAATGTACCACGCTCAGCTGTGCCACAGTTGTGTCTCACTGGTGTGTCATGCAGAGCAGAAAGCAGTACACTGTCACATCAGAGTTCATGGTATAGTAAAACATTGTGATTTGCCAGTACTCGACAGCTAATGTACTACTTAGGCTTCAGGTTCATAGTACATCAATTTGTCTGGAGCCAAAAAATCAGTATGCAATAGTTGTATACCAGAATTAGAAATTCACAGTTTTAATGTGTTATGGATGTACTTAAATATAAACAATGAAGCTGCCAACATAGTATTTTCACTGACATTTGGATGATATGAAATCACTTGAGTGGTGCATGACATTTGTCAGTGGTTGTGCCTCATTTGCCTTTGTTTTTCATACATTTGTCAGTGGTTGTGGAACCATGATATTTTATGCTGTGCTTCAGTTTCCTGGGGTTGTTTCACATCTGCCAGTGATTGTGTGACATTTACCAATGGTTGTGCCTCATTGTCCAGTGGTGGTATGACATTTGCCAGTGACTTTGTGACATTTGCTACTGGTTGTGTGACATTTACAAGTGGTCGTGTGACATACATTAGTGGTTGTGTAACATTTGCCAGTGAATGTGTGATATATGCTAATAGTTGTGCCTAATTTGCCAGTGGTTGTGTGACATTTGTCAGTGGTTGTGTGACACTCACCCATGGTTGTGTGACATTTATCTGTGGTTTTATGATTGACAGGTCCCTACAGGCTGTGATGCAGCAGGTGAGTTCCAATGCCAAGGATCTGGGGGATTTACAGTACAAGATTGAGACCTGGAGTAAGATGGGACTGGATGAGAGAGAGATCTTCATACGCACCAAAGATGAGCAGTTAAATAGTAAGAAATGTACTTCACATTACAAAGTAATTATGTATAATTGACCCTGAGGTTCATTAGGATTCTGTTTATTTATATATATGTTTGATTGGTGTTATGCGTCATATTCAAGAATATTTCACTTATACGACGGTGGTCAGCATCATGGTGGGAGGAAACCGGGCAGAGTCCTGGGGAAACCCACGACCATCTGCAGGTTGCTGGCAGACCGTTTAAGATTTACCATTGTTTCAGTGATGGGTTGAGGTTTGGGAGAAATGGAAAAGCGGTCACTGAATACATCTGCAGTGACTTGAATTATTTCATAACATGATAGAATTTATTTAATATAACATTTAAAATGTCCTGCTCCAAAACACTCATCAGTTACATGTATATGCAGTGACGTACATTTTCTAGTCTTAAATCAGCCTCTGAGGAAGAAATAATCAGCCTAAAGTTATAGATTTACCTGCTTTAACTGTTTTGTCCTTGCATTGTTACATTGTACTGATATGTAATAGTTTCCGTCAATCAAGAACAATGTGATTATATGTGTTGTTCAGTGTTACAAAAGAGGCTTGATAAACAGCAGGAAGAGAACGGCATTGAGCGTGTTCGTTTGCAAGATCTGATCACACGGTTGGAGAAACAGCTAGCTGACCAGAGTCGGACACTGGAGGAGGTAAGGACATGTGTGTCCAGGCCACAGAAATGGCACTTTTTTCG
This sequence comes from Acanthopleura granulata, assembly GCA_016165875.1. Taxonomy (NCBI): domain Eukaryota; kingdom Metazoa; phylum Mollusca; class Polyplacophora; order Chitonida; family Chitonidae; genus Acanthopleura; species Acanthopleura granulata. The sequence continues at coordinate 30,071,582 of JABBOT010000002.1, forward strand.
GTTCCATTGTAAGAATGAAATGGATAAATTTGGTACAAAGAAGTGTGAATTTCTGAGAATGAGTCAAAATATGTAGCCCAGCAACTTCAGTGTTATCCCTTGGTTCAGTGTGTGCAGATACTAGTATTGTTTGGAACCATGGTAATATGGCTGGACATAAGGAGTATAACTCCAAAAAATGGAAGCTTCATTTTGTCCTCATATTTCAGCAGTTTATTTTGCCATCAGTCCTAACGGTGCTGAAATATTGAGTCAGTATGAAGCTTTCATTGTTCAAAGTTACACTACTTGCGTATTATGTTAAACTTTTTAGTGAACCACTAGAAATGACCTTTGGCCCCATTTCTATAGAGCCGCCATGTGGCACCTGTTTGATATTCATGGTTGTGTTAATAGGAGAAATGGAAGCTGAGGCAAGAGCAGAGTAAGCTGGTGTCAGCCCAGAGCTCCCTGGATGAGGACAGGCGCAGCTGGATGGAGCAGCAAGCCCGGGAAGTGGCAGCACTGGACAAGGCTAAGGTAGGAGCAGACTCGCTGGTGATTGAGGAGAGGTGGCGTAAAGCTGGTAACTCTGAAAACTATCAGATGTTATAATCTGTATTTCTCAGTTGTTAATTTGGTCTGATGGTTATAAAAAGTTTGTGAAGAACATACAGAACATGGTCATGTAAATATGTGTTAGGTTGGTAATGTGCTTAATACTGTTATTCCATGAAGAGCCATGTGGATTAATGAGTGATTATTGTCACAATAAGATTTGCAAAGGAGCCTGTGTACATGATGGTGTTAATTTTGTGAAAAGGTGTTGGTACTGTTACTAAGTTGGTGTGTTAATACTCAAAAGGGTAATGGGTGTTTTACACATATATAGTGATGTTTGAAAGTGAGAAAGATGTGAATTACCAAAGGTCCAAGTGGATGTACATCTGGTGTGACCTGACCTCGTGTCTGATGTATTCAGGAAATTACCAAAGGTCCAAGTGGGTGTGCATCTGGTGTGACCTGACCTCGTGTCTGATGTATTCAGGAAATTACCAAAGGTCCAAGTGGATGTGCATCTGGTGTGACCTGACCTCGTGTCTGATGTATTCAGGAAATTACCAAAGGTCCAAGTGGGTGTGCATCTGGTGTGACCTGACCTCGTGTCTGATGTATTCAGGAAATTATCAAAGGTCCAAGTGGGTGTGCATCTGGTGTGACCTGACCTCGTGTCTGATGTATTCAGGAAATTACCAAAGGTCCAAGTGGATGTGCATCTGGTGTGACCTGACCTCGTGTCTGATGTATTCAGGAAATTATCAAAGGTCCAAGTGGATGTGCATCTGGTGTGACCTGACCTCGTGTCTGACGTATTCAGGAAATTACCAAAGGTCCAAGTGGATGTGCATCTGGTGTGACCTGACCTCGTGTCTGATGTATTCAGGAAATTACCAAAGGTCCAAGTGGGTGTGCATCTTGTGTGACCTGACCTCGTGTCTGATGTATTCAGGAAATTATCAAAGGTCCAAGTGGATGTGCATCTGGTGTGACCTGACCTCGTGTCTGATGTATTCAGGAAATCATTTTCAGATTGAGCAGGATCTTAGAAATGATTCAGTGTATTTGTTTGATGGAACAGGATGCACTCCTACAATAGCAGACCGTAATTGAACTTGTTTAGCTGAGCGAGATGAGATAATGATTGCATTTGTTGGGTTGAGCTGGATTTTGTGCTACAAGAGCAGACACTGACTGTTTGCATTTGTTGGGTTGAGCAGGATTCACTCCTACAAGAGTATATAATGATTGCATTTGTTTGATTGAGCAGGATTCACTCCTACAAGAGTAGATAATGATTGCATTTGTTTGATTGAGCAGGATGCACTCCTACAAGAGTAGATAATGATTGCATTCGTTTGATTGAGCAGGATTCACTCCTACAAGAGTAGATAATGATTGCATTTGTTTGATTGAGCAGGATTCACTCCTACAAGAGCAGATAATGATTGCATTTGTTTGATTGAGCAGGATTCACTCCTACAAGAGCAGAAGATGATCTTATCACAGCTGTATGAGGAACGGAGAGCCATGGCCGAGGAGAGGAATCAGCTGATCGCAGCTCAACGAGCACAGCGAGAGAGAGAACAGCAACACTCCATAAAATATGTCAAGGTGGGCCTCCACTCATTTCATCAGCAAGCAGCATGTGGTGTGCTGACTGCTTGGCTGTAACAGACACATCTTACATAGAACTCTTAATGTAAGATCTCAAGAACATGAAACTCATTGTGTTTGTGATACATTATACAATCAGTATTATGCCTTCTATTCCTGTATGTGTAGAGAGACAACCTACTCATGCTAATGTTTAGAAAGAGGATCCTCAGAATACAACCATTGTTTCGACTGTTGGTTGTCAAAGATTATATCGTTTACCAGATAACCCAGAGACTTGAGGACAGCCTCACAAAACGGCCCAACCTTCAGTAGAACACAATATTTTTTTACAGTGGTTGCAGTGCTTGGGTGCATCGTGAGTGTTCTATGAGCTCACATGCACTGATAATTATGTTGTAATGAAGAGAAAAACAAAATAGTGTGCAGCTTTGGACTCTCCTTTTACAAGTGGTAAGATGTTTTACGAGTTCCCTATTGTGATGCCATGGGCTGCTGCCAGTCATGATCTGCCCATCGTGGTGTTGCATTTGATAAGATCTGCGAGTGGTCACTAAGAGGTGGCGTGGCCGTGTGGTTAATGTACTCGTCGTTCTGTCACTAGGGCACAGAAGGGTTACTTCAGTCTCAATCTGTACTTGCTTCCAGTAAGCAGACGAGAGGGGACATAAGGTAGCCTTTGATAGAGGTTGTTTGAAGTCACCAATCTTTCATCAATTTGGTGTACAGTTTTAGCTTGATTTGTGAAGGAAAATCAGTGTGACACATGTAAGAATGTTTATCATTTTCTTACCCCGAGCTTCTTTACTTTTTTTTTTTTAATTTAAATGAGTTTATAAATGAAAAATACTTCAGTAAAATGAAATGAATGACAAAGTTAAACTGACCATTTCTGCTTCTGTAGGGTGATGATTGGTAGACTGACTGTATGTTGATAATTGACAGACTGACTGTATGTTGATAATTAAATAGGCTGATGCAGAGTACGAGGTGACAATGAAGTCAGTGAGTGAGGAGCGCGCACGTTCCGAGGCTCGCCAAAAGGAGCTGGACAAGGCCGAGGAGCAGGTCCGCTCTCAGCTGGCCTCCCTGGACGCTGAGAAGATGAGACTGCAGCAGGAACAGAACCGTCTCTCTGAGTTAGCTATGCAGCTGAAGCAGAGGTCAGCCGACGTGGAGCGCATGGCCTCAGTAAGTCACAGCCTCTTCTCAAAACTTACTCTCTATTGGTTGCTGATAGCAAATAATTCCATGTGAAATATTGGTAGGCTTCTGGTTAGAATTCTCTGAGAAACTGTTATGTTGAAAATGTCTAAAAGGACTCTTTAAAATCTATTCAGGATTTTTTTTTTATTTTTTCATCCTGTGGGTATGAAAATGAGGAGACAGTTTATAGATATGCGTGTATGGACTACTGTCTGCTGCAGAGCTAATGCGTTTGTTGTGATCAGTGGCGTCATTCTTAGTTTCAGGCTTGTGCGGTTCACTGCACTGCATTCAGCCAGACGATATAAAGGTTAAATAAATCCCCATATGCTGTAGGAGCTCAGCAGTGTCAGCCAGGATATTGCAGCTGTTGCTTGATGTTGCAATTGTTAATATTACATGTGAAATTAGTTGTTACTTCTGTTATCACAAGCAAAGTTTTGCAGATGGGTTCAACTGTTTTGGTTGACTGACGTAACATTCAGTATGGTTAGATGTGTGGAACATATAAGAAATATACCTGGATGTTTCTTAGGTTTTGTAAACATTCTTTGTATTTGAACAATACCAGAGAAGGTTGTGAGAGCAATTGTTATTTCTTCATTGTTACAACAAGAGCCTTTTGACCCTTAACATATGTTAAAGACTGAAATTTTACATGATAGTTCTGTACATATTAGACTTGGTATAACACATCCTTCTCTTTCAGTCCTTCTTCATTAAAAGTACAAGTAAATTACTAAAATGATGCATTCCTTTAGTATGAACAATGAAATTATTAAGAGTAAAAAGTAATCAAAATGCCTCACTGAACAGATGTCCATGTACAGTGGTGACTTTGAGCATGACTGTTGTGTTGTAGACTGCCCAGCAGGCCAAGGAGGAGGGTACCCAGGCTCTGAGGGAGGCTCAGAAACTACAGGCAGATCAGAACCATAGGATCTCCCAGCTACAGACTCAGCTCAACAGCTTACGCACCAAGGAGAAGGACATCGCTGAGGTACACGTAATGACCCTTTTTCACCAGTCTGCTGTGAGGTGTAGGAATTAATGCCTGCCTACAGAATTAACAGGAGCCTGTGGCGTGTGTGCCCCTCAACTGCTTAAAAAATAGTTTGCTCGTCCGCTTGTTGGTGTGAAGAAAAACGAAGTATTGTAAGAACTCCATGTGGATGACTTAGCTCTTCTCAGTGTTCATTACACCACAGCTTAATAGATCACCATGAAACATCTGGTCAAATGATAATTGTGAGAAAAAGTGTTACATTAACAATTGCAATTTTATGCAATTTTATGAAACTTGTGTGGCGCTTTTGTAGTCTACTGAAGACTTGTTTTTGCTAATATGGTGTGTGTATCTGTACTTCACACATGCCAAAGTTTCTAGTGACTGCTGAAGGGAGGTAGTTTTCCCTGGAATTCCGGTGTCCTCCACGCAAAAAACTGATTCCCAGGATGTACATGAAAAATAATAGAGTATGACATTGAGCAAGTCAAATAAGTCAAGTATTTGTTGTTATTTCATGTAATGTCACCAAATCTAGACATAACTTGTTTGTTTGTTATGACAGGAGCGTGTGATGTTGGCCAGAGAGAAGAAAGAAGTGGAAGATCTGCGGCGGTCTATGCTCTGTGTTAACTGCCGTACTCCAGTTAGAGACATGGGTGCTTCACCCAGCACTCACCAGAACAACAGTAAGTTCTAATCAACGTTGGTTTTCACTGTCAAGTATGGCACAGTGCAAAATGTAGCCATAAATAGTTATAGATACTCCAGTGATGAGGATACAGCAATAACAGAGTATTTCGGGAGAAAACAGATATGATGACGTTGCTATTAATAGAATGTACAGTACATCAACTCAACAATCTAAATGCCATTCCAACAAGTGAAGGTTAATATTTTGTAATATCAGAGCTCAGGTAGTCACATTGTGTTGTCACCATACTAATCGCAAACTGATTCTCCACAGTTGAGTATTTTGTTTCTGTTCAGGTTTTAGCTCTGCTGCAGGTGTGCAGTTTTCCAGTCCTGCACGGACCCCTTCCGGTGTGCCTGTAGTCTCACCACTGCAGACTGATCTGCTCACAGTCCGGCCCGGCATGCAGGTGTCTGCCAATGCTGTACAGGCCATCTCTGCCTCCATAGAAGCTGACAAATCTTTCCGTTTGTGGAAAATACAAGCTGAAAAAGTGAGCATTCAGATTAAAAAAAAAAATTATGTGTCTAACATTTAATAGTGCTAGTCACAAATGTAAATTATTCGTTGTTCAAAATGTCAGCCAACATAATGTAGAACCTACTTGACTATTTACGGAAGTCTTTTACCTACACTCGCTCACATTTTGGGTGGTTTTGAGCATTAGAGTTCTGTTACATGTAGATGAAGGACCTGGCAGGAATTTTATCTGATTTCTTAAGAAGCAGTGTATTTTCAGAACAGGCAAATGAAATTGCTGGACAAAGTTGAGTTTTCTTTTGGTGTTGATAACTGTTACATGTTTGTTCTCTTCTGTTTGCAGGATAAAGAGTATCTGATGGAAGAAAGCATGTTCCTGGAGACAATCAAACAGTCCCCTTACAGCAGCTCACGTCTTACCTCTTGATATCTCACTTATACATCCTTCATTTAGCCTCATGGTACCTTAGACATACAGCACTCTAGCTTCACCTCCTGACACCTCACTCATACAACCCCTTCTGACACCTCACTCATACGACCCCTCCTGATACCTCACTTGTACGACCCAACCTGACACCTCACTCATACAACCCCCAAACAACCTTCTGGCACCTCACTCATACAACCCCTTTTGATACCTCACTCATACGACCCCTCCTGACACCTCACTTATACGACCCAACCTGACACCTCACTCATACAACCCCCAAACAACCTTCTGGCACCTCACTCATACAACCCCTTTTGATACCTCACTCATACGACCCCTCCTGACACCTCACTTATACGACCCAACCTGACACCTCACTCATACAACCCCCAAACAACCTGCTGGCACCTCAGACATTGACTCGCTATACTGATGCTCTTTGCATCCGTCAGCGTGGTTTACCTGCTTCGACTTTCCCGTTCCTTCCACCGATTATCCGTCCACATGTAATGAAAGGCTGTGATTGTGTCTCAGTTGTAACAATATACATTTTAAGTGTTAGAGTACTTGGCGTTCAATTAAAAGGCAAAATGATGATTGTTTAGGCCTGTGCTGTGTATGTCCATGTATAGAATGATTGAGGGTGAACCTGCCAGTGACTCTGTGATTTTCTTCAGTTTGTTAAGTACTAGAAATTTCGTTTAGTTTAACACACTTTCCAGAAAGTGTATCCCAGGCTTTACTGAGCTGTCAGATCAAGCCTTTGTGAGATGATAATAATAAATTTTGTGAATAAATTGTCTTAATGAAGTTTTGAACATGCTTGTACTCAAAGGTTTGAAAAGATACATGAACCCAAAATGCAGTGAGCTGTATGGTGTCACAGTGGTAAAATATGGACTGGAGGATTACATTTGAAAGTGTGGGGAGGAAAATTGGCTTAGGATGATTGACCATGTGATGAGAAGCTATATTATGGTTTGTAGTGTATCAACAGGTCTTTCTCTTCACTGACTTTCCTCCATGTAAATGGAGATGAACATTCGGAGGTGTGTTGTGTAAAAGCGTTATACATGTAAATCTGCAGGGCGCTGAGCCTGCTCTCCCCTCAACTCACTGTCGGCTCAATCTAGACAAATGTTTCCAACCAGTTCAAACAAGCAGAACTCTTGGAAATCTAGCATAAGCTGTTCGTGGCGCTGAGGCTATTACCACTTCTTCAAGGCTGTTTTGTTTGTTGTCAAAAATGACAAGACTTAATGATTATGTGAATCTAGGAGCTTAAATAGGCCTAAGCTTGTTTGTCTCTGTTAGGAAAAGCTGGCCATGGGGTTTTGTTAGCACTATAAGCAGATCTCCAAGCGTGTGTTAAGTTTAGTGGCTTATCTATCTGGCACATTTATAACTGTTGACATTTCTGTGGATCGATAAATTATATCCTGTATAGACATTGCCTTTGTTCATCTGTATAAACCTGTTGTTTGTAACATATAAAGTATATCTTGGACATAGATTTTCTGAGGTTTGGTTATTTATTTACCCTCGTCGAACAGGATCTCTGTGAGTTCAAACCGCAACTCACACTGCCTTCCACTCTGGTCGTACGTGGGAATTTCCTCCAGCAGCCTGCAGATGTTGGTCGGTTTCCCCATTGCCCTGGCTGTTTTCCCCCCACCATAAAGCAGGCCGCCGTCATATAAGTGAAATATTCTTGAGTAGGGCATGCAACACCAGTCAAATAAATAAATAGATATTTGCTCGTTCTGGTATACGGGCTTCACGACATTGTCATATACAGGTGAGCGCATGTCGAGCGGTTTCCAGGTTAAATTCCACTCTGTGTGCAAAGGCGTGATCAAACCACTGGACAGCTCGATTCACCTGGTTATGCTGCACTAAAAGTATGAAGCTGTATGTAGAGCATGTGTGTCAGGATCGCCACCATATGGCAGAAATACCCTACCGCCGACGTGGCGTTAAGCCATGATCATTAATTCATTGTCAAGAAACGGTTTAGAAAGTTGGAACCGCTCATGCATATCCACGGATGGTTCAAACATTGTGTTGACTTCTCCCCAGAAAAAATCAACATCGCCTTGTTTAACTGCAAACTTCCATGGTAGTTTAATTTTCAATATAACATACTGGCAAAAGAAGTAAAGAATTTTTTCTTGCCATAAGAAAAAGAAGTTCTTGTTCATGTGAATTGCATTTATTTATTTATCTAATTGGTGTTATATGCTGTACCCAAGAGTATTTCAGTTGTACGACGAACATTATGGTGGGCGGAAACCAGACAAAGCTCGAGGGAAAATGTGGATTGTAGGCTATATCATGTACATCATGGAAAGCAAATGCAACCTGTAAAGAACAATTATTACACTATAGGATTTTATTACAAAAATACATGGGCGTCTACACCCACTTGTTGCCTGGTCCCGATCTTCCAGTTGTCCACACAACAGGCTATATGATACCATTATGATGTTTTCTGCATTTCTTCGTGCTTGAAAATTAGGTCAACTTTGTGCAGTTTCCTCCAAACAACCTTTCCCTTTCTTCCATATGATTTCCGTGCAATGCTCATTATTCTGTCTTTATATCATTGTATGAAAGACAATTTTGTCTGCGAGTCTTTCAAGGTGAAATTAAGCAAGTATAGTGTGGACTGTTTAGAAAAAGTAATGCTTGTAATAGAGATTTTAACTTAGCAGAACTGTTTACTCGAGGAGTAATAGTCGCCGTGTCGGCCTAATCTATGCCTGCTTCATGTGCGGACCTTGTTGATACAGCCCATCTGTAAAATTCATCAAACCATTGTATTTGCGACAGCCTTCACTGAGGCTTCAGATGACACAAGACTATCACTGTGAAGAACAGTTCACCATATGAGTCCGTCCTTAATTGAGAGTTACGAACAGCTGGCCTGTCCGGCAGTATGGCCACGATTAAGCGTCTCCAAAACCACAAGGCCATGCATGCATATGCATAAATTAAGTGTTCAATCCTACCAGGCCTGTCACAGAAGAATGCTATGTTGCTAACTCCAAACCGGTTTGCCCCTCGTGTCATTTGAACAAGGGATCCTCTTGGGCACTGGGCTCTATTAAGTATTGACCGGGCCGTGTAACAGTTTACCCCGCGTAATAATTCCCCCCACGATAATGGCGGAGATGCTGTCAACGTTAGGTTATACGGAGGGATGGGGAATTGCTATTCTTGTCCTGGTCGTCACATTATTCCTGTGTAAAAAGAAGCTGCGAGAGTAAGTACCATATGTAGAAACTGGTAGTTTTCTCAAATGTACAAGTATGTAGTAACCCAATGAACCATGACGTTTTTGCCTCGGATGACTGAGCTGTAGGTCTTGTATGAGCCCGATCCATACAGGCGCAGTTCGAATCCGCCCGTCCGTCAGTGTAGTACTGACGTATCTGAGTCAGTCTGAAGCAAATTGGCCTCTCTCGCTGACTGAATCACAGCGAGAAGCTCGAGAAGACGCTTTATTTGGGCCGTAACTAGAGGATTACTACACAGCGAGGAAGGTATGAGAGGCAGCGCCAAAGAAGCTATTATAGCACCACGTGCCTTACAGCTGTGGCAAATCGCATCCAGCATAGTGCTGATGTCTCTGCAGGCCTTGCAGACTTTCCGTACCATTTGCACTACCAGACTGGGGTGTATACACCTCTTACTTGACGGAGATGCTTTCCCTTTGCAGATGTCGTCCCAATTCCACCAGAACCCCCACTGCCACGGACGAACCACTGGTTGTTGTCTATCAGATAGGCAGAGGGCCCCACGCTCCAAGTCCATCTCCATTTCCACTCAAACTGGAAACATTTTTGCGAATGGCAAAAATCCCGTACAGGGTAGGTCTGTCACATTTAGAACATGCCTGTGTATATGCCAGTTGATTACATTTCAGAAGTTGATGAAACGAGCTCTTCTGTGTTACTAATAAATAATCGGTAAAATTTGTGTTACATTGCATTTAACAGTACCCCAAAATGCGAGGTTTTAAACTTTATACGGACGATCGGGAGAATGCGCTATTTAGAAACCAGGGGGAATTTAATATTTAAACTTGCGCACAATCAGATATTGACAGTTAAACGCCAGAAGATAGTGAAGGTCCAGTATATATTTATTCCATCGTTGTTTTATTGTCATATCAAAAGGTTTTCACTTATTTTATGGCCAATTTTTTTTTTGTCTTGGCGGTTGTTGGTCCCTTTGTAAATGGGATTTTCTGTAAGCATAGAAAAAAACAAAAACAGATTAATTGAATCTTAATTAATTATTTTATATTTCAAGCAACGGTATTTCACTTAGGAGGAACGGAAGAGCGGACCCAGTGGTAAGAGTGCTTGCCTACCAATTACTGTAGGACACAAAAGGTGCGGGGCAAACCCGGGAATGATCATGTTCTCGAGATTCAGACGACATTTTCACGATACTCTACTCTCAGTGTCGATGGAATCTCGTTGGTCTCGCTAGAATGACATGTCGTAATTTTAATCGCGGCTGACCCTATGGTCAAATTGCTCGATGGCGTTCTAATATGGCCTCCGGCTGACCTTTATGGCCAAGTCTCTCGATGGCCTTCTAATATGCTCCTCGCCTGAACCGTATGTTCTAATCTCTCGATGGCGTTCTAATATGGCCTTTGGTTGAAACTTTTGGCCAAATCTTTCGGTGGCATTCTAATATGATCTTCAGCTGAACCTTCTGGCCAAATCTGATGACCTTCTAATATGGTTTTGGGCTGAACTGTATGGTCAGATCTTTCGATGGCATTATAATACGGTCTTCGATCCATATACGGGGCATGGTAGGAAACTAATTTTTCTTTATGTGTCATTTGTAGAATGATCACTCCGCCAAGTTTTCCTCTAAAGGGAAGACACCTTGGATTGAGTACAGGGGTGTGAAGATAGAGGACTCTCAGCTTGCCATAGACTACCTGAGTCGGGAAGTGGGAGTAGATATTAACGCCAAACTGACGCCAGAGGAAAGGGCGACAGCAAGGGCCTTCCAGAAGATGACGGAGGAGAACCTCTACTGGTCCATGTGTGCTGTAACCTTCAGCGACGATCTGGGACCCCTCCGATCTGTTCTGCCCTACACAGGATTGAAACTGTGGCTCGTCACCAAACTACTGCAGCGGACAATCCGTAAGGAAATGTGGGGACATGGCATCGGCAGACATTGTCCTGAGGATATCTGGGCAATCGGCAAAGCCGATCTTACCGCTCTGTCCGATTTCCTTGGTAAGTATACCGTTTTACACGCAAAATGCTTGCATGATCTTTGCTCTATAGGGTAGTCAAACGCGCTCATGTTCAGGTAACATAGAATTGAGCTGTTTTTGAAAAAAATCAAACTACTGATCGACTTTTTTCAGAGGTATGAGGGCATTGCAAGAAAAGTGTGGGGATTCGTCTCTCCATTATCAACGGTGCTGAAGATAAAATACTGTGTAGTAAGATAAATAAGATGCACATATTAAGTCTAATTTTAATGCAAAATCCCGTGGCGTATCACCATCACAAACGGTTGTCATTTGAGAGGTATACGTCTGTAACAGAGCTCTACTCGTAATCTTATACCTATAATATATATGTACTTTCTGTAATTAGTGTTTACTGACATAACATTTTCATTCATGTATAGGGGACAAGGAATTCTTTATGGGGAATCATCCGACAGAGATCGACTGTACGGTCTTTGGGATGGTTTCCCAGATAATCTGGCACATGCCCGGCTCGCCACACGAAACTCTTGTTAAAGGTGAGAACATATAAGTTTATGTATTAGAGACTTACACATTTATCTGAAGAACACGCAGCATGTAGTTTTATTGCTGATCCTCAACAAGCTCACCGAGAATCCATTCCCGCGGGTGTTTACAACTACCAGCTGTTAAACAGAAACGTTGTGGAAGGTACAAAGCGAGTATTGTCAAAGAGAAAAACGTCATTCATCAAAGGACCTTAAATCAGGATGTAACCTGTTGCATAGATTTAACCCATACATTATATGTGTCATGACTTTTACGAGGTGATTATCCACCACTTTACCTAAATCATAATCAACGGGTAACAGGTACATATATGGGCATCCCTGCCAAGATTTCATCACACTGATGAGTTCCATTTTTGTAAACGGTTGAAAAATGCCAACGACGATCGTTCATTAGTAACCCAATACAGCGTAAGACTGAATAGACCATAGTGTGATGTAAAAGCTCACGACTCCATCAATCAAACAGCATGTACCACCCACGACAGACTAACCAGCTTTTGCTTAAGAGCAATTCAGCTCTGGATATACAATATACCCTGGTGACACTGCTGGAATGTTGGGGTAACCGTTTATGCTTGAATTTGTTGTTCCAGGAAAATTTCCAAACCTGGTATCCTTCTGTGGCAGAATGAAGGATAGGTTTTGGCCGGACTGGGAATCTTGCATTACTACAGGGAAGACCTTCAACGGTAACAACTAAATGAGCGGCGATAGCACTTCGTTTACCCATTTACTAAGTGAAACATTCCGCTCGAAAAATACAAAAACAGGTCGAAGAGTTATTCTTTGAGATGCCAAGCTAGTCATTACTGGCTAAACCCTCTGAGAAATTCCAGTTTTCTTTATTTCGTCGATATTTTACAACAAAATCAGGGTCGTTTAATTCGGTGGTACAGAAGATCATGTGATCACAAACCTGTCGGCGCGCCAACAACGAGCCAACAGCGCGTCGTCATTGAGCCAGCACAGTCTATCCCCAAACAACGCGATATCACGCAGTAGTCCGGAGATCATGGTTGCAGCCGACATAATGCTATATAATAATGGTTCAACAGATCAGGTCCTAAAGAGCAGTCATTGAGTTGAATGATCCCGGTTGAGACGTTTCACAGGAGATACATTGGCGCTGCCATTTCAACAGTACTGAATTTGCATCTGAATTGAAGCATGGGCTGATTATTTTGCTTTGTGTGCTCACTACATGCTTATTTGTTATCTTTCTGTTCGTACGTATGGCTAGAAGAACTGTCCGTTTAACCTGTATAATCACTTGGATTAAGTTGGAGTTTCATGTGCCGGTACCGGTACCCTGTTTAATATACATCTGTCCTGTCCACATGTCGTGTACACGTTCAGTGCTATAAAAATATAAGCAAAGGATGGATCAAGAATTCAACTATACATGTATCACCTCTCTGAATCCTGACTGTAACTTTTTGAAAAGAAGAAATTTTGGATCTCATTTCAGTGTATCTGTGAATTTATTTTTTTTAATTATTATTTATATATTTGTTTGTTTATTTAACTGTTATTTTTTGTACATCCAAGACTGCTTCACCTATATATGACGCTGTATTAGTTAAGGTTTTAGGTGGAATAAACCGGCAAATCCCAAGGTTTACTCCAAACGGTGAAGGCTGCACCGCAAAACCTTCACCACGCTGCAGTGTATATACAGCTGTTGTATGGGACCGATGTGGAAGGTCCCCACATAGCGCCATGCAGGCTTCAACCTTTGGTACTGAACACAGGTTTCACGGTACTGTGCATGCACGTAAGGCCCGGTACTTTGTGGCTGCTGTACAATGCGGTGTTGGGCTTACAGCCGCCCAGTAGTGAGCAGTTGTCATACAGTACCGTGCGGGCGCCACAAAGTACCAGGCTGCTGTCGTGCAGAACTGCAAGGTTCATGAGTGCACTGTAAAGTGCACGTGGTCGTTTACTGTGCAGTACAGACATGAACTTGTCACGCTGTATTTAACTGTGCAGCCGTGGCATTGTTCACAGTTGTTTTTTTTTTTAGCTTTCTAAGCTGTACCGCACTTCCCAGAGCCGTTTCCCTAGGCCTACCGCGGTCACGGCATTGCTACATTACTAAGGTTATTAAGCCCAAGTCCACAGTCATGCACTCTAATGTAAAGCGCCACTATTGGTGAAGAACTAGGTTGTCTAACTTTGAGCTATGGCAGCTTTTTTTCTATGAAAAAACACATAAAATATGATTTATGTATTTATTTGATAGGTGTTTTACGTCGTACTCAAGAATATTTCACTTATAGGTCGGCGGCCAGCATTATGGTGGGAGGATAGCGGGCCCGGGGGAAACTCACGACCATCCACAGGTTGCTTTTCACGTACGGCCGGAGAGGAAACCAGCATGGGCTGGACTTGGACCGACTCTGCCACGGAGTCACCCATGTAATATGAAGTATACATTTAATATGAAGAAATACATGTAATATGAAGTTAATAGGTTGCAATAATTCCACAACTGACTGGTTGCTCTTTACTTAATAACCAACTGTTTTCAGTGAGTAAAACTGCAGACAGGGAGGCAGGTCAGGTAAACATATCAACGCTCACTGGAAAAGGAAAACTCCACTTTCAAAAAGGCGAAAACAATAATTCACGTCATATTTAGACAGCTGGGGCGCTGTTACTAGATCAGACCTCAGGGTGACAGCGTAGAGAATGGTCAACCATGAACACAACGTGCAGGATTTTTGCACATCGTGTAGATAATCAGCAACCAAATACATGTGTAGACCTATTGCGAAGACTGGACCGTCACCAATCATCAGTATAGATGTGTAGTCCGTAACGAAGTGAGCCATCAACCATTGGTGTGTAAGCACTGGCTAATGTATACAAAATCATCGTGAGGGAGGGGTGGGCCATGTCTTTATAGGCTTTTTCCTTTTAATCACCGGGATACGGGATGTATTTAACTGGCTTTGGAGAGGGAATTTGGACATACAGGTTTCCGTGTCCTCACCACTTGTGGGGCCAAGGCGACATTGGTATGGAAATTATCGTGAAAAATTCTCATCTATGGCGTTAAATATAGTAAAATGGACAATATAGGAAAATCACCAATCAATGATATACAAGTAATTTCACATTCGCATTCTACAATTACCATCCAGGTAAAATGTATGGTACTTGCAACTCTCATTATAAGTATTCGCAGTTTCTATTTAAAAACGTCGTTGACCCTGGCCCGTATAAATCCTGTATTTTTTTTCTATTCTTATACTTTGGTACCGTTAAAACCACTTTGCGTATTTAAGATCCAGAGGCATGGGACGAAAGCATGTTCTGAACCCATTTGTTTCCGGCTGTGACATTGATTAAAACCAGGGAAAAAAAAGGCAAATAGTTGTGATTGGACATCAAGTAACACATGACGGCATGGCATTTATTTACTCTCTAGAGAAGGATGAATTGCAGCCTTAAAATTGCAACTATTCCCTTTCTAACAGAATGGGGGGACCTATCATTCAGAATGTCAAGGCTTGCACACTACCTTCCATCAGTAGTTTCTGGATGGATGTGAATGATGTACAAGATTTGTTAATTTGAAGATGGAGATAATCATCGTCGTTTCTGTGATATAGGATCCAAAACTTGGATTTTCTCTCTCCGGCAGAAATATTTTCTCTGTGAGTTGAAATACTTTTCTTATTTCTTTTATTTTATCTTCTTTCTGCGCGATTTTCCTATGAAACAATGATATCCTTTGTCAAAAACCAATGATTTTCCTATGAAAAATCACTCACTTCATGATGAACTATGGCATTGTATATAGAGATAATCGATATGCAACAACAAATGTCATGATGAACTGAGTAGCCTGAAAACCCGAATTAGAAAATCACCAACCAGGGGTCAACAATAATACGAGATTAATTCCCCAGTTGAAAGGCTACATCAGATGAAGCGTATCCTTACGACGGATTTCTTGTGTTAAAAAAAAGAAAAAGAAAGAAAAAAAAAACAAACACCCAGAATGTCATAGGCCTACCGGTACTCTGTCTCTAATACTACGCTGTTAGCGAAAGCGTCGGTAATATATGTCCGGGAGCCCAACATTATCTCGTCTGTGTTAGCAATTGTTTTAGAATTTCGACGTTAGGATGCATCAGGATAATGATGGCCTTGTATACAACTCGGATGATCTCAGCAGCAACTATCGTTTATACTGCTGTTGACTTGCTCGAAATCGGCTTAAATATTCCAAGCCATTTTCTTATGAAACCCAGAGCTTTGTCAAAAACCAATGATTTTCCTATGAAAAATCACTCACTTCATGATGAACTATGGCATTGTATATAGAGATAATCGATATGCAACAACAAATGTCATGATGAACTGAGTAGCCTGAAAACCCGAATTAGAAAATCACCAACCAGGGGTCAACAATAATACGAGATTAATTCCCCAGTTGAAAGGCTACATCAGATGAAGCGTATCCTTACGACGGATTTCTTGTGTTAAAAAAAAGAAAAAGAAAGAAAAAAAAAACAAACACCCAGAATGTCATAGGCCTACCGGTACTCTGTCTCTAATACTACGCTGTTAGCGAAAGCGTCGGTAATATATGTCCGGGAGCCCAACATTATCTCGTCTGTGTTAGCAATTGTTTTAGAATTTCGACGTTAGGATGCATCAGGAATTTCTTAATGCCGGCCTTGTTACAACTCGGATGATCTCAGAGCAACTATAGAGACGTTTATACGGACGCTGTGTTATCTTGCTCAGAGGGTAATCGGCTTAAATGCTTTATAGAAGCCATTTGGGCCTTCATGAAACCTTCAGAGCTGGCTGAACCAGCTTTGTTACCAGAACGACAGAAGGCAGTGTAGCCTGTATCAGGACATCGGCCAGAATACAGACGATATCCCATACTGTTCCTCAGCTGCCCCAACCCTATTAAAACTTATTATGAGTTGCCAGAATCAATTCAGAGAATGAAAATTGAGTATAATAAATATATGCTGTTGGCATATGCAGCAAATGAATCATATTAGCTATATACCGTTCTGTTAAACAAAAAACACGAAGAAACGCTACCTATAAGAGTATCAGTGGACTGATCTTTTATAACTATATTGCATATGGTACAGGCAAGACTAGCATAAATTGAAAACTAACGAGTGCATGTACAGGCCAATGTTAAAGTACACTGAGCATAGAACAAGAAAATCCACAGAAGGGCTGGGAAATAATTTATGGCCTTTATATATATATGGATAAATGGTCTGGTTGTGTCGTATATAAACTGCCCAGAGGACTATTTCGTGCACAGGTAAGTCTATCGATAGCAACTTCTGAGTTACCTCGACAAATCGCGTGTACAAATCCAACAGCACACAGACTCAAAGCGGTTTGGTGTCCACGGCTTAAAATACAGAGCCCTCGATAAATGACATGAACAAATCCAGCAGCAACAGAGACTCACGGCGGCTTAGTGTCCTCAGCTTGAAGGGGCCTCTTGTGACAGAGCCCTCGACAAATCGCGTGTACAAATCCAGCTGCACATGGACTCACAGGGGTTTGGTGTGCACGGCTTTAAGGGTCTTCTTGGTACGGAGCCCTCAACAAATGGCATGTACAAATCCAGAAGCACATGGACTGCGGCTTGGTGTCCACAGCTTTAAGGGCCCTCTTGTTACAGAGCCCTCGACAAATTGTGAGTACAAATCCAGCAGCACATAGACAGCGCCTTTGTGAATGTTCACAACTTCGTAACGGACCTACTGAGGAAGACTTCAATACAAAATTGCCCCATTTGCCATGGCTACCGTGCATGCAAGAAACAACAATATCGTTATGAAGTTTGCACGGACACCTTATAGATTACCACAGGAGTTGTTTCCACATTCTGTCCAACTTTAAACTGTCTTTATCTTTTGAGTCAGCTATATGGAGATTTACATCATGATCATAAGAGTTGTTTTGCTATAATTCTCGATCAAAAATATACTAACAGGATTTAAAGCGGTGGCATTTCTCAAGAGCTGAACAGTAAACGGCTTGGAGTCGGACATTCACAGCACTCGCGAGTGGTGTCAGGTGTAGATTCTTTATCTCACAAATCATCGGTGCTTTATTCGTGAAGCAATTGTAGTTGTTGACTCTTGAAGTAATCTGGAAACATGCAAAAACACTTAAGTGATAAACGCCTACTTATTGCACTTTTTTTTATCCATTTGTGGTGTGAATTATCGCTCAGTCTGCTCATTAGAACAATAGGCATCAGTGTCTAACCACTGGACAACAGGAAAGAAAAAAGATGTAATGTATATCTCGTCATATACCACTGAAAAAAAAAAATGACATCAAGTTAACCAGAAGAATGGCCGGATCTCAAGGACTTGGAGTGATATGCGATACTCACCATGTTACGGCGGTACTGGAATTAACTCTTCCCAGTATTCCAGATTTGTCAGTGAAAGGGATCATAGTACAGACATTTCTATTCCCCAATTAATGTAATTCATACATTTAATTTACTGCGGATCTGTGGGGATTGGTATTTACATTGTAGTTATGTTACACTGTCGGTTCTGTTGTAACTATATAACTTAAGGCACCCAGATGTAGCATGTGTATAGTCTGGTTTTCTTTCAATTTCATTTCAGTATAGGATATAAGTATTTGGCAGTACTTGACACCCTATCTTGTGATAGTCAAGTGAAGTTGACCTATTATCAGTGATCATTTATTAATACTCTTTAAAGTTGAAGGTAAGCTCATATATAAACTCATCTACAAGTATATTCTACAACCATATATCCATGTGCCACCTCTACAATACTACATACTGCTGGTAATTTACGCTGGCATGTGCTAAATGCTATCTTCCTCTTCAACATATGCATGACATGCAAGATATTGGTAACCATTTGTGCTCTGCCCGCCGTTGTATAAGTGAAATATTCTTGACCACGGTGTAAAACACCAATAATGGTCGGGGACTAGAGAACTTCTCGTTCTTGCGCGAGTAAAAATCCTGCCATGTAAAACGTGTACTTTTCAAATGGCACGGATATTGGGTGCAGGTTGAGATGACCACTTCTATTTATACATTTATTTATTTATTTCATAGGTGTTTTACAGCGCACTGTAGAATACTTTACTTATACGACGGCGGCCAGCACTATGGTGAGGAATCTATTCATACATGCACTACGGAACCGATACAGCACCATGATTGCCTGACCACATCCGCTGTTTCGTACGGTAATCAACTGGCCATTTTTTCAGTTTTCCTCAATACCCTCGACTGGTAATTAAGATTTCCTCCCAATCTCAACCCAGAATTAACCTGTAACGTTAACAGCCGAAGAAATGCTTGTGGCCTGAGCGGATAGAGTGTCCAGCACAAGAGTGGGGAACGTCAACTACTACTCCCGACAGAACAACGATGGTATAGACTCATAAATATATCCACAGTTTGATGTCCGATCTTGTTGAGAAAAAAATCTCGTGCTGTAAACGCAGCTGACGACATTTAGACCTGGAAGTGTGTACAGTCAACAGAGAGAAGTAATGGCACATACTTTTCATGCTGTAAACAAGATATTACTGCGACGACTTTGGCTGAGGTAAAGCTGGAAATTAAAACAAATATTATATCAATCCCAGGTTAAAACCAAGCCTAAGGCAATGTAGCTCTCAAACCTGGTCAAGAAACTCTACGTCCAGTCTTACACCCTCTGAGGGTCACTAGGCCTCGTCAAGCAGGCCTTGACACACAAGTATTTAGCCTGAAGCACCAATTACATTCTGGAATGACGGCAAATCTTGAGGTATTGATTGGTCTCCACTGTCATCACCTGGGGACGTGCTGCAGTGCTTCTTCTGTTTCTTACTGCATAATTATAGTTCTCCCATAAGAGTGGTTGTAAAGGTGTAGTTTTACTGTAAGTTAATTGAGAATCTCCTGAGGTAGTCACACAGACGTGTTTGCACCAGATTCCTGAATTAACAAGTAATGGACCTTCAGCACTGTCAAACTGTAATGCAAGCCTGGAAACATGGGAGTACGAGAATAACCACATTGATGGTTCACACGAAGTCATACACATATGACAAACCATAGGAAACATAAAACACCAAGCTGGATGAAACATTTGAAAAATAAATTTTAATAAAAATGCAGATTGAATGTTTTGGATTCTGCTGGTTCCTGACGAGACTAACCCTTAAGCACTTCTTGTCATTCTCTTCATTGAGACATTATGCATCATTCTCAGACAAAAGTCTTGTTATTCTATATCATTTTATACAAATGTCCTCTATTCTAGGAGCATAAAAATAGTGAAAATTTTGCAATAAATATGGAATGGTCACCATCCATCTCCGTGGAAGACTAGGTACATGTATAAAGGGAATAAATTACATGATATCAAAGAATTCCACTGTATTTCTCTAGAAAACACACAAGTCTGAAAGTTTGTTCAATTATTATTGGTTTCCACCATACATCACTGTTCAAACATAATATTTAAACTACGTGGTCATTGAATCGTCATGATTCTGGCCAGCTGGGGTAATATGTGACCCTATATAACTTAAGGCACCCATCAAATCCGGTGAAACCAGATGTAGCATGTGCATAGTCTGGTTTTCTTTCAATTTCATTTCAGTATAGGATATAAGTATTTGGCAGTACTTGACACCCTATCTTGTGATAGTCAAGTGAAGTTGACCTATTATCAGTGATCATTTATTAATACTCTTTAAAGTTGAAGGTAAGCTCATATATAAACTCATCTACAAGTATATTCTACAACCATATATCCATGTGCCACCTCTACAATACTACATACTGCTGGTAATTTACGCTGTCATGTGCTAAATGCTATCTTCCTCTTCAACACATGCATGACATGCAAGATATTGGTAACCATTTGCGCTCTGCCCGCCGTTGTATAAGTGAAATATTCTTGAGCACGGTGTAAAACACCAATAATGGTCAGGGACTAGAGAACTTCTCGTTCTTGCGCGAGTAAAAATCCTGCCATGTAAAACGTGTACTTTTCAAATGGCACGGATATTGGGTGCAGGTTGAGATGACCACTTCTATTCATACATTTATTTATTTATTTCATAGGTGTTTTACAGCGCACTGAAGACTACTTTACTTATACGACGGCGGCCAGCACTATGGTGGGGAATCTATTCATACATGCACTACGGAACCGATACAGCACCATGATTGCCTGACCACATCCGCTGTTTCGTACGGTAATCAACTGGCCATTTTTTCAGTTTTCCTCAATACCCTCGACTGGTAATTAAGATTTCCTCCCAATCTCAACCCAGAATTAACCTGTAACGTTAACAGCCGAAGAAATGCTTGTGGCCTGAGCGGATAGAGTGTCCAGCACAAGAGTGGGAACGTCAACTACTACTCCCGACAGAACAGCGATGGTATAGACTCATAAATAAATCCACAGTTTGATGTCCGATCTTGTTGAGAAAAAAATCTCGTGCTAAAAACGCAGCTGACGACATTTAGACCTGGAAGTGTGTACAGTCAACAGAGAGAAGTAATGGCACATACTTTTCATGCTGTAAACAAGATATTACTGCGACGACTTTGGCTGAGGTAAAGCTGGAAATTAAAACAAATATTATATCAATCCCAGGTTAAAACCAAGCTTAAGGCAATGTAGCTCTCAAACCTGGTCAAGAAACTCTATGTCCAGTCTTACACCCTCTGAGGGTCACTAGGCCTCGTCAAGCAGGCCTTGACACACAAGTATTTAGCCTGAAGCACCAATTACATTCTGGAATGACGGCAACTCTTGAGGTATTGATTGATCTCCACTGTCATCACCTGGGGACATGTGCTGCAGTGCTTCTTCTGTTTCTTACTGCATAATTATAGTTCTCCCATCAGAGTGGTTGTAAAGGTGTAGTTTTACTGTAAGTTAATTGAGAATCTCCTGAGCTAGTCTCACAGAGGTGTTTGCACCAGATTCCTGAATTAACAAGTAATGGACCTCCAGCACTGTCAAACTGTAATGCAAGCCTGGAAACATGGGAGTACGAGAATAACCACATTGATGGTTCACACGAAGTCATACACATATGACAAACCATAGGAAACATAAAACACCAAGCTAGATGAAACATTTGAAAAATAAATTTTAATAAAAATGCAGATTGAATGTTTTGGATTCTGCTGGTTCCCCATGAGACTAATCCTTAAGCACTTCTTGTCATTCTCTTCACTGAGACTTTATGCATCATTCCCAGACAAAAGTCTTGTTATTCTATATCATTTTATACAAATGTCCTCTATTCTAGGAGCATAAAAATAGTGAAAATTTTGCAATAAAAATGGAATGGTCACCATCCATCTCCGTGGAAGACTAGGTACATGTATAAAGGGAATAAATTACATGATATCAAAGAATTCCACTGTATTTCTCTAGAAATACAGGTACAAACACACAAGTCTGAAAGTTTGTTCAACTATTATTGGTTTCCACCTTACATCACTGTTCAAACATAATATTTAAACTACATGGTCATTGAATGGTCATGATTCTGGCCAGCTGGGGTAATATGTGACCCTATATAACTTAAGGCACCCATCAAATCCGGTGAACCCAGATGTAGCATGTGCATAGTCTGGTTTTCTTTCAATTTCATTTCAGTATAGGATATAAGTATTTCGCAGTACTTGACACCCTATCTTGTGATATTCAAGTGAAGTTGACCTATTATCAGTGATCATTTATTAATACTCTTTAAAGTTGAAGGTAAGCTCATATATAAACTCATCTACAAGTATATTCTACAACCATATATCCATGTGCCACCTCTACAATACTATGTACTGCTGGTAATTTACGCTGGCATGTGCTAAATGCTATCTTCCTCTTCAACACATGCATGACATGCAAGATATTGGTAACCATTTGCGCTCTGCCCGCCGTTGTATAAGTGAAATATTCTTGAGCACGGTGTAAAACACCAATAATGGTCAGGGACTAGAGAACTTCTCGTTCTTGCGCGAGTAAAAATCCTGCCATGTAAAACGTGTACTTTTCAAATGGCACGGATATTGGGTGCAGGTTGAGATGACCACTTCTATTCATACATTTATTTATTTATTTCATAGGTGTTTTACAGCGCACTGTAGAATACTTTACTTATACGACGGCGGCCAGCACTATGGTGGGGAATCTATTCATACATGCACTACGGAACCGATACAGCACCATGATTACCTGACCACATCCGCTGTTTCGTACGGTAATCAACTGGCCATTTTTTTTTCAGTTTTCTTCAATAACCTCGACTGGTAATTAAGATTTCCTCCCAATCTCAACCCAGAATTAACCTGTAACGTTAACAGCCGAAGAAATGCTTGTGGCCTGAGCGGATAGAGTGTCCAGCACAAGAGTGAGAACGTCAACTACTACTCCCGACAGAACAGCGATGGTATAGACTCATAAATAAATCCACAGTTTGATGTCCGATCTTGTTGAGAAAAAAATCTCGTGCTAAAAACGCAGCTGACGACATTTAGACCTGGAAGTGTGTACAGTCAACAGAGAGAAGTAATGGCACATACTTTTCATGCTGTAAACAAGATATTACTGCGACGACTTTGGCTGGGGTAAAGCTGGAAATTAAAACAAATATTACATCAATCCCAGGTTAAAACCAAGCTTAAGGCAATGTAGCTCTCAAACCTGGTCAAGAAACTCTACGTCCAGTCTTACACCCTCTGAGGGTCACTAGGCCTCGTCAAGCAGGCCTTGACACACAAGTATTTAGCCTGAAGCACCAATTACATTCTGGAATGACGGCAAATCTTGAGGTATTGATTGATCTCCACTGTCATCACCTGGGGACATGTGCTGCAGTGCTTCTTCTGTTTCTTACTGCATAATTATAGTTCTCCCATCAGAGTGGTTGTAAAGGTGTAGTTTTACTGTAAGTTTTAATTGAGAATCTCCTGAGCTAGTCTCACAGACTTGTTTGCACCAGATTCCTGAATTAACAAGTAATGGACCTCCAGCACTGTCAAACTGTAATGCAAGCCTGGAAACATGGGAGTACGAGAATAACCACATTGATGGTTCACACGAAGTCATACACATATGACAAACCATAGGAAACATAAAACACCAAGCTAGATGAAAAATTTAAAAAATAAATTTTAATAAAAATGCAGATTGAATGTTTTAGATTCTGACGGTTTCTGATGAGGCTCACCCTTAAGCACTTCCTTTCATTCTCTTCACTGAGACTTTATACATCATTCCCAGACAAAAGTCTTGTTATTCTATATCATTTTATACAAATGTCCTCTATTCTAGGAGTATAAAAATAGTGAAAATTTTGCAATAAAAATGGAATGGTCACTATCCATCTCTGTGGAAGACTAGTTACATGTATAAAGGGAATAAATTACATGATATCAAAGAATTCCACTGTATTTCTCTAGAAATTCAAGTACACCCACACAAGTCTGAAAAATTGTTCAACTAATATTGGTTTCCACCCTACATCTCTGTTCAATTATAATTTTTACACTACATGGTCATTGAATGGCCATGATTCTGGCTAGCTGGGGTAATATGTGCCCCTGGATGGGTCCAAATTCTACCATCTCTCCATCCACCATAATGACACCTTCCTTACACAGAGGCTCTATACGGAAAGCCAAAGCTCTAATGGTCTCCACATGGGGCGAGTCCACATGAGCTCCTTCTGCCATTGATGTGAACAGATTGAGCAAGGTGCCCCGAGTCACCCCTGCCTTCCTCAGTAACGTCAGGTACACAAAGCCCTCGCTCAGACGCCCCTGTGGGGCCATCATGCAGTCGTTTGACAGGTGACTTTGATACGTGGCTGCTACAGTGACAAACTCATCCTCAACAGTGACCCAGTTGTCTGAGACAGGCTCAGAAAGGGGAGGCAAAAGTGGGGTGGGGACTGGGGCGTCGCCTGTCCTGAAGGCAGTCACAGTCTCTCGGATGACGCCATTGTCACTGAAGAGACTGTCTTCGGACGAGCTCATCTTTGCCTGTGGCACATCACCTGGTTTCACGTCCCCAGAAGCCTCAGTCTGAGAGCCCGTACCTGGACTGTCCTGAAGCAGATTGGAGAACAATTGCTCCTCGGTCTGAAGATCGGTGGTTTGGTGCTCTGACTGGCTCCTGTCTCTACTACCAGTCTCTGGTTCCTCCCCATCCAGCAGATGTAAATCCTCTCCTGGTACAGAGTACGACCGTAGTTTGTCACCCTTCATATCCATTTCTGCGTCAATCAACCCACTCAAATCACCAGCATTTAGACTGTCAGGTTTACTTTTCAGTGCAAAACTCCTGAGTTTTCTTAGGACCTTTTCTCCAGCAGGTTGACCATTGGGCTGATTCTGTTCATATTCTGCTATAGGGAGGTACGATACTCTCATTCGGTAGGTCTTGAGCCCTATAAATGGAGCAAAACAGAGAATGTGCACTGAACAAAACATTAGTTCAGCACAATACTTACGCAGGATGTGTTAACAAGTTCACTTTTGAGTTTACAAACACAATGACATAAACCAAAGAGTACAACAGTTCACGACTGAAAACACAAATCATTTTTGGGCTACAAACGAGAATAAAAACAAGGCTTTTTACATCTTGAGCTCTAACTGTTTACTAACTTCATGAGAATTTTCCCACGATATGAATGTTTCCTTCTGGCCTTTGGAGTGTGCAGGTACTGACCTACTCAGGTGGACTAATAAATCTATCATCAAACCTTTATATAACCCTTGCATTCCAGATTCGATCTTGTCATGTAGAACATGCAACTTACCCATAATTCGTTTTAATGCACCCACTGTGAATCTAGCACCACCCAGATTTCTGTATTTTTCACTCTCATAATCCACATCAGCAATGAAGCCAATACATGTAGACAGAAAGGAGTACACCCTTTCTTTTTGTGTCTCAACACAGACAAGGTCCATGGGCAGCACTCTGTGCTTTATCAGAATGAATGTGGAATGCAGCACGATATTTTCTGTCATTGGTTCTCTGGAAAAGGAAATAAAAGAATATAAATTTTAGTATAACAGCTACAACAGAACAATACCACATCACACATCTACTAATTTATACATCAATGCCGTGACCCAAGTTTCTACCGATAATTATCAAGTATTACATGTACCTGTGCAAGTGCTGTCACCAAAGTGTTTTACATGATTGAACTGGTTTTATGACATGCTCAAGAATATTTCATTTACACAACAGCAGTTTGCTTCAGTTATCGATGAAGGAAACTGTTGCATGGGAACTCCAAACAAAAATAAGGATTTTTTTTCATATGTATACTATAATAGAGATAGAAGGGGAGTGCAGTCCTTGGTAGATATCTACCCCAATGGAGCCTCGTCAGAGAAGACACTTTGCAATGTAAGTCAAATTTTACCACAGAAAAATATTTAAATCAGCAGGTTTGAAAGACTTCCACACCCTCCTCATGTCAAGCACACCATAGTTATCTCAACTAGCTGGTCTTGTGATAAAATAATGCTACAAACCTTGACCATGTCACTCCACACAGGTAACCATGATGTGGTTAAAGGTGGTAAAAGTTGACTTATATTGCAAACTTTCTTCCCTGATGAGGCTCCATAGGGGTAGGTTTCAGCCACTGCATCCCTCTTCTATGGTATATGCAAAAATCTTTTTTGTTCTGAGCCCCCCTGAAGTGGAGTGCCTCGAGTAAACCATCAAGACACATGCCTATCAACTCACAGAGTGAACTCTGTGTGTTTGTACTTTAGGCTGCATGCAATAAAGGCCATGTGACTGCTGATCAGCCTGTGCGTATGCTATAATCAACATTTAGGGTCCCATAGGCTTACAAAGACACTGGACTGAAACACAGAACTATATGGGGTGGACTGTATTTGAGAACTTGCCCGCTGATGAGAAGAAAGAACAGATATGAGAAAACAAACTTTGTTATTCACAGAAAAAGATTAACAAGTGACTGGACAGCACTTAGTCCTTAAAGTGAGCACGTAACCTGGAAAACGGAGTGGTTTATTTGTTCGACTGTGTCTCAGATTATTGACATCTGACATATACAGGAGTCACGGACCTCTTAATTTCCCCAAACTGATAAACTATGGCGTAATTCAATATTCAAGAAGCCAGTATAAATTACAGGCTGATGTGTATTTATGAATCAATGTTTGCCATATACAGGCCTACCGTTATTTGGATAAATTGTACATTAATAAAATGCCATTGCCACTTAATGGCAAGAAACAAAATTAAGGGCATATTTTAATTTATATTTCTTGTGACAGACCCTGAGAATACATAGGTTTAGAAATAAACATAGTCCTAGCTATTCATTTGTGGTACATGTATTATATATGCCTGCCCCTCTGTAGGCCTACACTGTTTAATACCACTTTTGTCTTTCAAGTAATGTAGACAAGAAGAATTAAAACACATGTAAGTGTGTGTTTTGGTTATTGCATGAAAGTGTGTGATTCCACGTGTCTTTGTCGTCATTCAAAGGCTTTTTACAAACTGAGTGTGACTGCATCAACAGGCGTCTGAGCAGTGTTATCTGAACATTTCCACCATATCGCACAATGTCAGAGAGGCGTTCAAGAAAGTCATTCTGCACAAGTATTATTAAAGTACTCCAACTGTTAAAATGTATGTATGTCTACAGTTCTATTTATTCAGCTCCCTACTGGACACACATGGACATTTTAAAATGACACATAAGCAGGGTGCATTCTCATTAGAAAACTGAACTCCACAACAGCATGTGTATTGCTATGCACCCCAGGTGTCAGCCATCTTGGCGGTGCCACGTTTTCAGGGAGGTTTTGATGTGTATTGCACACAACCTATTGAGGGAAGACAAACGGTCTGTAACAAACTTCATGCGACCATCTAACCGGTCTGCCTAGGCTCTAAGAGCTACGGAGATAAGAATCTCTGGAATTCCATGTCCAATGTTTGCACTTCAACCACTTGGTTGGGATTTTCCCTAGTTATGCTATCATATCTGTTTCGAGATCTTATCATCCGCCACTACGGACACATGGTGTGGGCAACACCCTACATAAAATGAACGGCCAGGTGCACGTATTGTATCTAGTTTTTAAAATGTAAACTGCATCCATCTCAAAATTTTTTTCAATACGCTTAAATACCAACATAATAATAAAGTTTTCTGGTCAAACAAAACTAAAGAAGTTTCAAAGTTTGTATTTACATGTAACATTATGGCTGCTTCCAAGAACATGGGGCATAACTCTTGAATAGTACTGTAAACAGTCTGACCAGATAAAGTCACATTTTTGCAGACAATGCCTGGAAGATCTAGATGGAAAAGTTATTTCTCATCTGTATCTAGAGAACAGCTTTCACTCATATTAAACATTTATTGGAGCATATCTACAGGTATCGTATTTACCCAGCTGAGTAGTTAATGGAACAACACAGGGCATTTCCGGAGCCTCCTGGTAAAACTCCAAGTGGCATTTTAATGGCTTCATCCCAATCTGCTCGTGCCATCAATCCATTGACAACCTGTAAAATATGTATACAATATTTAACATAAACATTAACAATAAATCCATTCATCTAAACACTACTGTGTGACAAAAATTAGCAGTGCCACTGATTACTGTGATTCCTCCACCTTTTCACATATTTGCAAGGCATACATTCATGAAGGCAATATTTTGTGTTGACTAATAAAATTACTCTTTTTGAAGCCCTTAAACCAACCAATCCAACCAATAAAGTTTTGTCTCCAAAATCAAATTAAAACTGTGCATGAATTTCACTGAAAGTTGCTCTTTGGCATGCAAAAGGCTGAGGAATTAGGATATCTAATATCATACTGCTGATAATGTAAGAGTGACTTCATGAACACTGAGAGACTTGAGGTTCATTTATAGCAAATTGTATTTGTTCATTTATTTGTTTGGTGTTTTACACCGTACTCAATAATATTTCCCTATACCACCTTGTCCTGAGTGTGGTAAAATCCGAATTATAACATGGAGTTGGATGTACTTGTACTTTCTTTCAAGCTTGGATCAAATTATCACAGCTTGCTTGAAATGTTTGCATTTGTAAATGTGTTAAGAGTAGAATGAATGAATGAATCACACAACATGGATTACCTGTTACCTGACTTGTTTAAATTTGATATTTAATAATCTATTACATAAATCTTACTTTCCCTCCCACCCCCCTCTTTTTTGGGGTCATGTAAGAGTCACAATTTACAGTTGTATCAAGTTTATCAAATGTGCAAATATCAAACTTTTGTAAACAAGTTAATTCAATGTGAAGCTTTTACTGGAGCAATAATTTACTCATATCAGAGCACAAAATGGTCGGTTATATATGTGATGATTTCTAAAAAAATATTAGTATCACTATATAGCTTATAAAACAATAGAGTATGTACTTTAGAATGTTGTCTATTGTCACTGAGAATGATGCCATTCCAACACTGGTATTATTGTAACACCTACATGTATATGTAGTGCATTTCCATCACAATTTAGACATATACACAATGAAGGTATAAGGCAAAGATAATAACTACTATCAAAACGCAGTTATTGCCAATCAGAATAGCTTACTTTGTGCTCTACATTAAAGATCAGTGACCTAAGAGGTTATACAAGTAGGCCACTAACATTGTGTCTGCTCTCACAGTTTTCTGACATCGACAAATACAAAAAAAATTCACCATGTTATCTGACAAGCCAAAAAAATCTTTGCTAGACGATTAGTGTCCAGATCTAGTATTTATTCATAATTATGTACTCCTGTATATAATGATATATTGAAATTAAAAATATTTTAAAAAGTGTACTTAAATCTGAGTAACATAGGTAAAAATAAATCATTAGATAATGAGGCTGCTTTTATGCATTTTTTCTGCCAACACTAGGTAGTCCCCACTGAAGTAAATCATACATGTTCAACCTTTACGAGATGTCAGAGCTTCGCCATTTAGTTCAGTGTTAAAAGAAAAGACACTATTACACCAAATGTATATATGTATCAATAAATGATCGCATTCATAGTTCAAAAAAAGTCACTTTTTACTTCTGTGATGTAGGATAACCAAGATATCACAGTTCAAAGTAAGCAGAAACGCTCACACAGAGAAAATCGAGTCAGCCGTCATGTTCTTAATTTTAACCAATCACTGGCAAGATATTTCTACCACCTGGGAAGGCATCTGTTTCTGCTCTGACGTCACCTGTTCCTAGTTCACCATTTTGTCAAGTAGAACTCGTGTTAAATCAGCTGTTTTCCTTCTGATTACCAGGCAATTCTGATATACTTTTTTAGTTATTTTCAACTAGAAAGTGTTAGTACAATACACCTGGGGTTATTCCCAAAGGTCTCAAACAGGGGGTAACAATGTCTAACCTTCGATTATAATAATAAAGGGCCGTACTTCGCACACAAAGGAGTGTCTTGCCTCTGATACTTAAGAGCGTAGGTTATGGATGACACGACATGATGTTTCCGGTTTCATTAAAATGACGTATTCCATGGTCTCGTGAGAATTTCACATTAAAAGAGATTTACCCAGCATGTCGTACCAAAATGCCTATGCCCATTCAGGTCTGCATGTACCCTACCTGTGAAATAACTATGGCTGTACTTTTTGTTGTCTTTTCTTTGCAAAAAGCTACAGCAGTGAAAACAAGCATATAAAATTTCCCCATGTAATGGTTTGCTGTTCTGTATACGGTTGTAAAAAAAACAGTGTGAAAAAAAAAAGATATTTCACCATGAGGAGGGCGTGGATTTATGGTACAAAATGAAAGGATTTATACGCACCAAATACAGCTGCAGCATACAGGTATTTATTTAGAATACCTCAGGGAGTACAATAGTATTTACTGTGAAGCGGACAGATAGAAGGAATAGTAAATACACATTAAATTTTAAGATAAACAGTGCGGTTGCAAATGCCTGGGCAAAGATCAAATTCATCGTCAGAAAACGCAGAATCAACACTGGGTTGGCCATCTATGATGTTACCCGTCGAGCTGTACCAGGAGGTGTGCTGGAGAATGGCTAGGGCAGTAAATCTATTGTTTTGGGCAGATTTAAAGATATTATTTTGTTTCTCAGAAGCCCTCCTAGTAATATACTGTGTAAACAGGTTATAATCTTTAGATTTAGGACTAGCAGCAAAATCTACATACTAATCCTTTAAAGTTGAAGGCATACATCAAGTTATAAATCTGTAATAGGTACTAATAGCAAAAAACTTATGTCAATTTTTGTATTTCATAGAAGGATCAATGCACCAGTATCTAGTATAATGTCATTAACTGATGTGAAGTTTGGCTCACCTCATACACTAGGCCATCTCCTGACACAATCACCACAGCATAGCACTCAGATAGCTCCATGTTCCCCACAAGGTCTTTGGCATGACCAGCATACTCTGTATATGTCACAGTACATATCACACTTTAGTGCTTTGCATGTTTTTAGCTATATAGTGTTAATAACACAATATTCGTCATCTATATTGTACAACATTTTCTGACTTTATACACTAAAGGAAATGGGAATGTTGTCATATTTCACACTGTGCTGCCTCACGGAACCATGATTCTGTAGACAACATACATGTACCCTGAACACAACTTAACAACTGTATGCGGATACTCAACTGACCAGTCCTTTTTCTTGTTCCCATAAATGCTAAATGTTACACAAACTGGCCAACATAATGAATCCAATCTATGAACTGGGATCTCTTGCCTACCATGTGGACTCTCTAATCTTCAGGCTCTTCAATGTTTATTACCTCAATCACCATATCTAGACTGTAAACTAGTGCATGTGAGATCTCCATAAATTTACTTGTATCAAACCCAGAAAATGAGAAAACAAACTTAAGTTAAAAGAAACTTGGTACAAAAATATTCAAAACCACAAGAACGTTAAGAAATTCATAATTTACTCTCCTCAGCCACTAAAAAATGACAAAACTAGAACCTGAGTATTATCAAGCCGAGAAAGAATTTAGTAAACAGTCACATAAAATTATAGTGAGATTATGTAAATGCTCTCTTAAGTCACTTCTTGAACATGAGGAAACAGAATTGAATACAGACATTTGGCCAAACTGAATTTTTCTTTTGCCCAGGACAATTGATCCATTACCAATGAGTCTACGTGTTGGAGTCTGTCTACTAGTTGAGTAGTCTATCATTGTGTTTTACAAGTCAATTATGCTTTTTAAGATGCTTGGCAAAAGGCAAGTGTTCTTCTCTAGGCTCAGGTTTCATTCAGGTATAAACGCTACTCTCATATAGGGGAAATGTTTTCAGTACACTGTCAACCCTTAATGATATTGCACAGGTATTTTACCTGAACTGCACCCATGACAAACTCACCTGTTGTAATTAAATCATATTTCATGTCTGCCTCTTCTAACATGGGTACAATCTGTTTCTGGAAAATCTGTAAGGCTTTGCCTGGACCACTGTGTGGGTTCACCAATACCTTGAGCTTCCCATGGTTCACAGGGGCACATGATTTTATCCCTACAGAAACACAAAAGACTCCGCATGATCACTCAAACACCAGTGCAACATACGCATGGCTTAGTTGATTTGAAAGTGAGTCAGTGAGTCCCAAGACTAACAACATTATACAGTGCAATATTACACTATTGTACGTACACTGTATGCCAGCTTATGCAGAAGAACAGTAGATTAATTAAATTCAACATGGTTTGGCTAGTCAGGTAAAGGTTATATAAAATTGATTTATTTGATTGGTGTTTTACACCCTACCCAAAAATATTTCAGTTATATGCTGGCAGACAGCAATATGGTGGGAGGAAATGGGGCAGCCTAGGGGAACCCACGAGCACCCTCAAGTTGCTGGCAGACCTCCTCACATACGACTTGAGAGAAGCCCAGCTAGAGCTGGACTTGAACTCACACTGACCACATTGGCGAGAGGCTCACTGTGTTAGTGTGCTAACCATGTCGGCCAGAAGGTTATATCAAAAAAGAGCATTTTGTTAAAGCTAACTGACAATTAATTACAAGATAAACTGTTATATCCTTTGAAAGGTTATCTATGTCAACATGGTTAATGAAATGAAGACATCATAAAACTTAACATATAAATCTGGATGCAATGTAAAACCAAATTATATCAATGTATGTCTCTCTTTCTCTATATAACGTGTACCAAAGCTAGACTTACACTTGGCTGACAGGGGTAGAGAAATAGGCGCAGTTATTTGCATGTACATGTATGTGTCATGGATGAGTGGGGTACTGTTATTTGTGTTCAGTTTTTCACACAGACTGGCCACGATCATGACTGGTATAGCTTGAACATGCCTTACCTTCTTTTGTCACCTTTATTCCTTGAGCTAGAGATAATATAACACGGCGCCATTTTGCCGCAACTTTCCGATTCTCCTCGTAACTTTCGAAATCATGGATATCAAAAGTTATACACTGCCTTTGTCTTGTCTTCTTTCCAGAAAATAGTTTCTTTCGAAAAGGGTACGCGTAGACAGTGAAATAGGCTGAGCTATCGTCCTTTGCTCCGCCTTGGCGACAGTGACAACCGATCACATCAGAAGTAAAAATTATTTTATCATCTTTGTTATCAGCTTCTGTAGGACGAAACAAAATGGCTTTCTGAGAAAGTCTCACGTGAAACTCAGACTTTTTTCGGGGGAAGAGAGAGAAATCTCCAGACAACAACGTCTCCTGCTCGTCGACCACGTCCGCCGAGCCGGGTGTAGCCATCTTTACGTTGACCGGCTTGTTGAAGTCACATGACTAGCACAAAGGTCAAAGTTTGAGCTGTCAAACTTGTATCTTGTCATGTGAGTTCTAAAGGCGATGTTAAACTGCACACAAAGGGTATTACCTTTTAGAGGCTGTGCTAGTTTTGTTTGTTCAGGTTACAGATAAATAACAATCGGCATAAATTACGTCCTCCGTACAACTGCAACGTAGCGAAATGGTAAAGGCAGTACAGGTGTGCCCTGAGACAAAGATTGACCCAGTAAAAAAGTCAAGTTTATAAACAAAGCATCAAGTGCTACTAATAATTTGGCTGGGCCCAATGTCCGTTCAAGGATAACTATGACGAACCGAACGTAACAGTGAAGCCTGAAGGGTAGATCGAGTGGTTTCACCTGGTACTGTTACATCTGTGAAAAAAAAAAGCATTACCCACAAACCACCACTGATAATGACATTCAGTCCATTCCATAGTATTACAGACAAAGTATTCTGTTGTTACAGTGCTGCCGACAAATAACCATACAAACAGTTACCAACGCAGAAAATAGAAAAGAATTCGTCTGCTACTTTACTGAAGCGCCAAGCGACATTTCAGGCGCATTACCCATAAAGCACTTAGCTTCCTCTTCCGGCGGTGTCCAATATGGTGAGAATACCAACACGCTACGTCTCAAACAAATCCATTAATATCTCTCACAATCTCACAATATCTTGATGCCATTAATACCTTCTCGTCACTTTCGAAGAACATAAATAATTTTTTTTGTATTTTCAGGGTATCGATATTTGTCATAAGAATGATCGAAAGGTTCATAGGACCGAACCCAAGAGCGATGACATCTATCTCCGTCTCTTAGTGAAAGTAAGTAAATAACGTTAGATCTATGTTTTTGCGAGTGTACTTTAGCACATGTAAACAAAACTGCATAGAGGTAAGCCAAAGCGCATTTAGCTTCTCTTTATTACGGTTGTCAAAGGAATGAAGAAAAACCTGCGGACTTGACTTGTTTTCGCCTAGAAAACAAGTCACGGTACTGTAACTCGATAACTGTCCAATGTAGCGAGGTTGTTGCGAAGTTATCAACTCATGAAGCAGGTGTTCAGTATTTCTATCGTTGAAGTGATGAACCGAGAGCTAGAGTGAGAAATAACGAAATTGTGTGTGGAGTGGGGTAACCTAGCTGTTCAACCAACATTTCAGAGAATTTTGAATGAATGAATGAATGAATGCTTATTGTTTAACGCCCTACTCAAGAATATTTCACTTATACGAAGGCGGTGTCTCCTTGGTGCAGGACAGATTTCCACCGTATCTTTCATCTGGTGCTGCCTCTCCGAGACCACTTGCCGAAGACACCCAACAAGCCCCCTCACCCAGTCACATTATACTGACACCGGGCTGACCAGTCCACCCTCTATCCTCTTATTGCTGAGCGCCTAGCGAGGAAGCAGAATGTACCAGTTTTTAAAGTCTTTGGTATGACCCGACCCAGGTTTGAACCCAAATCTCCCCGTCCGAAAGCGGACCAGAGAATTTTGAGCCTACAGCTCAGGAAAGACAACTTACAGTAAAGTAGCCACACGAATGTGGCCGAAGTGATCCAACTATTTACTGACATGCCGATTAGATAGAGCCACACTGACTTCTGGTATTCGAGACCGCGTACATCTGGGCATTAGTGGTCTAACCCTCGCCAACAGGCTTTGCTTTGTGGTGGTGAAAACATGGTCAAAATAACATAGAAATTAATAGGAAACTCTGCTTCACGGTTTCATATGTCCAAAACTAGGTTTCATTAATGTTCACAATTTAGATATGCTATGTAGATTGTTCTGTAGTGAAAACATTCTGAAATTTCTGGTTATTTTAAGCAGTAGTTCTCGGTATATTGTCCAGGGTTGTTCGTTTTCTCTCCCTTCCCACGCTATCTTTCACCTTGCTGTCTGCTTGCCCCTGTCTCAAATGGGTGAAGTGCCAGGATGGCTGCGGTCTCGAATTATGCAGGATGTCCAATAGATCTGTGACTGTAGGCAACAGACCATTAGGGTTTGAATGATGTTATTTTGTCCTAAACAGCATTTCTGTGAAGACACAACACATAAAGGGAGGCTTAAAAAAAAAATACATGGTCCCTACTCCAATATGTACAACAAAATCCAACAATTCCAGCACTCAGGTTGTCTTCACTTTGATGGGCTGGTCGCCATTTTTGGCTGCCGTACTTGCAGTGAGGTG
This sequence comes from Acanthopleura granulata, assembly GCA_016165875.1. NCBI lineage: Eukaryota > Metazoa > Mollusca > Polyplacophora > Chitonida > Chitonidae > Acanthopleura > Acanthopleura granulata. Next base: position 30,107,443 of record JABBOT010000002.1, read on the forward strand.
ACCTGGGCTTGCCAGCTAGAAACATCATAAGCTGTCAAGTTCTAAATAGATCAAGCTTCACACAGTGTTTCAGTTCACCCTGATAGCAAAGGCTAAAAATAACATCCCTTGATTCTTTCAATTTGTTTACAAGTGGTTGCAAAGAAAATCTTTAGACATGTACCCGTGCTGTGGCAAAATGATAGCTGCAAATAATACACTTCCCGCACGGCATCATCTACTGCGTGTAAACCTTGGCCAAAGGTCGAGGAAGCCCAATAAATAAAATCACCTGATATAAAGATCGGGGTTTCACAATGTCATGTGACAAGAAATTGATTATTGCATGAAAGTTAGAGTTTAAACATGGCAGAAGTATACTGAAATGAAGACATTTCATCAAAACAACTCGGATTTACTCTATATGTTGTTGGGAACGTAAAACTGAAGCTACAGTTGTATGCAGACATTATCTACCTGTTAATCGATAAAATCTGCCAGGTCAGGGTTATATTTAAGATTTAATAGTTAAGATTTAAGACCGCTGCTGGGGTTGTACAGCAAGCTCATCTGGGATCATAGCAGGAGTGCGGAAGCTGACCAAGCAACTTGGTACGGTAGTACATTGTTAAATCTGCTGTAGGCTTCACTTGTGGAACTAGCAGTGAAGCTATTTGAGATCACAGACAACCATGATCCAGGCACAAGGTAACTGATGCACATGTACACATGTGCATGTGAAAAGTGGCCAGTGCACCAAACTTTTTTATCTGACAATGTTCACCTAAATATTTTGAGGCAGAAACAGTAAATAATTATTGTCTAACAGTATTGCATTCTTAATGTAATTCATAGCAAGAAAAGTTTTGATTTAGAAACAGATTTGATTAACAGACTCCCACAAGGTAGATATTTGTTGAATGTAAAAAAGCTTTGGAAACCGTGAGGTAAATGTACCTCAATTACAGAAGAACAACTGTTTGGCTCACAGACTCTTCAGACATAAATCTAAGCTAGCATGAGGTTTCAGTTCTAAGCACATTTCGGTTATTTTTCTGATAAAAACGATCATTTTTGAGGAAAGTGAAAAGTTAGAGTTCAGTTTTTCCCCCACCTACTGAATATGCAATAAGTTGAAGTTTGTAGAAGTTAACTTTACTTTCATTTCACATGGCCTCATCTTCGTGCAACAACAACGCTGTGCCGTGCTAATTTGATTTAACAAAAATCCACAAAGTAGAACTCCTGAAAAATCATTTCTTTTCCTATATTGGACAAAAAACAAGGCATAATTAACAATGCTTTTTATTGTCGCTGTATTTACATTTGACAAAAATCATCCAGGGAGACAAATGTAGGTAATGTTAGGTCTGTAAATAAAGTTACCTCCCTTGAAACATATAATCTTTCCACCTGTGAATTTAATTTTTCCTGATGAATAAAATGCTGATGCATTTTTTTAATGACTGTGCAAAAAGTTTGGTTCCTCCTCTAATACTGTCTTACTCCAGTGAACAGATTGTATGGCTGCATTTAAATGAACCAGCATTGTAAATTATTAATTTGTCATATATTTTCTTACGGGAAAAAATACATTTTTACTACCTGAACAGACATCCGTATAGATTGACTTTCTTCATCATAGGGGGATTATCCACTTTTGCAAACAACCTATGTCGCTGGTGAAAGTGCACAAGCCCAAAACTGCTTCTCCATGTATTGCTTAATAAATATTTTGGGTGAAGCTGTTGTGAATTAATTTACAGGGTATGAAAATCATCAGCTGGGACCAGTTCCAGAAATGGAGAAAAAAATTGTGTAGAAGCTGGTTTACTCTTGACCATGCTGGAAAAACATGCTTTGGACTATGTTGTATGAAAAAGATATTTCACCATCAAAGTTAAATAATTTGTGCACATAATTTTCAGCTGGTGCATGTACTTCTGAAAAATAGGTGCGCAGTGTGCATATAGTTTTTTAGAAGTATTTCGAGCCTTGCAGGCATTTACTATTTTACCTGTTCATCAGTAAGGCAATAAAAATATTGTCTTAATAAGTTGGAAGTTAATGCAAAACTAGGACAAAGGTGTGTGAAGTTGACGTTTAAAATTTACTCATGATGTCAAGATTGTTCTGTTGATGATCATTCTATAATTCTGGGTTATTATTAGCTGTAATTCTCAGAATATCATCCAGTGATGTTCACTTCCCAATACCGTCACATGTTCTTCATGTTACTGCCATAGGCAAGTGAAGTGCCCGAATGTGCACGGTCACAAGGTATAGCTATCCACCTCAACTGACATATCCTGCTGATATTTTTTTTGCTCAACAAAAGATATCGTCTCTCCAGATTAAACCTTCCATATTGCATTGACTAACTGACATTCAGCTCTGACTGAATACATGTGCCATCTGCAGACATTTCTGCAACTGCCGCTCTGTGCATGCCACAGGCTTTACTCACGCAGACTCTGAGGTTAAAACATTACCTGAACAACAAAATTTTGTTTAACGGCCACATACATCCAGAAATACGCTTTGTTGACCTTCGCAATTTATGTTTCATGTACAGATTGTTCTGCTGTCTAAGTTACCACAATTTTTGATTATTATTAGGCGTAGCTCTCGGAATATTATCTGATGTTCATTTCCTATGCCTTGCAGTGTTATCTATCACTTCGTCGTCTGCCTGCCACTCCCATAGGCAGGTGACGTGCCTTGACCTGTAGGAACTTAAATACAATGTTACATGCTGTATGAATTTGTGGGCTGTAGTTGAGTTGCAGTGTTTGTATTCAGGGCCCTACCTAGAAAAAAAATTGTTGATTCTGGTCCTAATTTTCATAAATGGCAGTGTGACTCTGCATGAATAAATTTAATAAAATGCAACTCTCAGTGTTGCTTTCTCAGGGTGTTCAAGTATATGAATGACAGATATTTGTATAACTAAGCTTTTTATTGGTATGCCATATTATATTTTTGTTCCATTTACTCGGTAGTTTTAAAACACCTAGAATAGTTTGGGGTCTTAACAGTTTGGGAGCAGAAACGTTTTCTTTAGCTAAAATGGCTCTAGAACTGTCTCAGGTATTATGAATTGAAGAAAGCTATGCTATTCCTTACTCACTGCACAGTTTATGTAATTTAAAATTGAATTGAATCTGTTGGGAATGTCTCAGAATTTCTGTTGTCTTGCTGGCCCTGTAGATGTACAGCTGTCATTTATATTTCATCTTCCAGATATTCTTTTAATTTCTGCGCATTAAGGGCCATAAGCATAAGAGTTATGAAATATACAACAGATGTTAACTAACTTTTAAGATGTGCTGTGCATATAATTGTTGAACTAAGTTTACTCCTAAAGGACTAGTGTCAAGTTACAAAGTATAAAACTCCCGAGATTGTGACAGATTTTAACCCGTTATTTTCAAAATTATTTTACTCCTCTGTCCACTTTGCATTTATATTGGTCATACCAGTATGTGAAGCATTCAGATTCGATCTGTCAAGGTTTGTTAAAGAATTTGTTGCACCATCCCAATTCTTGCCTTATTTCATTTTCAAGTTTAGGGTTATGTTATCTGATTGTGTAAGGGTGTACAAGGATCAAAATTTCATACTGAGTGTCAGTGGTCAATGGGGCAAGTGCCCATAATGATCTTCTGGTAGACTAACTGTTCTACGGTTTATTTTCATCTATATTCTGTAGTAGAAGCTATATTTTTGAATGTTTGTCTTTAAGTGAATTGAATATTGATAAATCAAAGGTGCATGTTCACTGTTATTTGGCTCGATCAAATTTTCACTGGCTTCATTTATTTCTTCATTTTTAGCTGTACAGGTTCTTGGCACGCAGGACAAATGCCAAGTTCAACAAGATCATTCTGAAAAGGCTGTTCATGAGTAAGAACAACAGACCACCTATTTCACTGGCAAGAGTGGTAAGAAATGTTTTTCTCATTCTATTCACATTTCTGCAGTTTTCTATTTAAGCTGGTTGTCAGAAATATGGCAGAATATTTTCCATGGCCTTTTAGAGAAGGCCATCATTAAGCATAGGTTTTTGGGGGGTATCCTGACCGACCCTCGAAACGGTCCCTACGCCTAAGTTTTTATTGGTATTTTGGTTGAAATTTTTTATTTTTTTAGCTTTTTCTCTCGATGGTAATTGTTTTTAGTATAAGGTTGGATTATTCCCAACAAATAATCAGTATGAGATTCTAGAATTGTAATGTTACAAAATCTAAATTTTTGTCTCTTTAGAACCTTACTTTGACATGGCTCTTCTTGAATATCCTCTAACTTGGAATAGGTTCAGTCCAAGAAAAATTACTTTTTAAATTTGCAACTGATGACATCTGAATCCTTTTAAAATAAATAATTAAGAAGATTTTTATGGCCTTGACTAGATTGTATAAAGCAATTTGCAGCGTGTAAATTTTGTGTTCCTTATTCAGGTCAGACTGATGAAGAAGACTGGGCGTGAAAACAAGATGGCTGTCATTGTAGGAACAGTAACAGATGACATCCGCATCTTGGACATCCCAAAACTCAAGGTATGAACATGCATACACTGATGGATTACACATTTTTGTGCCCTTGTCAGAAGAAGTCTCTATTGTTTATCTGTACTTCAAAAATGTGAGATGTTTAAATATGGCATGCTTCTGCACACAATGCATTGAGTAAAAATCTCAAGATCCTCCCCAAGATCCAGCTTGAAAATGTGTCAGTTTACATGCTTTCCCCAGTGTTACAGGGTTATTTTTTGTTGGATCTGCCCCATTTACATGTAATAAGATAAACTCCATGTCCAGATCCATCCGTATGCACCATTACTACCACAAACTTAACCGGTTATGAAGGTGTGAATTGGTGTTTTGTCTGCATGACATACAATTATGGTGATTTTTTTACATCTGGTTTGTCTGTTCAAAGTATTTACTATGGTCTCCTAGCTATGTTAGGTGGAAATGCCAAGTCCATGTAATGACTGCTGTGCTAATATTTTTTAGTACTAAAATCTAATCCTTTAATCAACGGGAACAAATGGTAATGCCTGTGCCAGGTATATTGAAACAAACTGATCTGTTTTGTTTCAGATTTGTGCCTTGCGGGTAACAGAGCGAGCTCGTGCACGTATTCTGAAATCTGGAGGGGAGATCATCACCTTCGACCAGCTGGCTTTGAGGTCGCCCAAAGGACAGAACACAGTGCTCATGCAGGGTTAGTGTTAGTGCTGAAGGGAAGGAACACTTGTGATACTAACACCACAGTTTGTTGTCCAAGTGCTCCTCACACAGGGATACATGTCGTGTGGTTTGTAGGTCTTGATTTCTTGGTTCCATATATGAATTAAAATCTGTGGGTAGTCATGGGTTTTCCCCGGGCCCTGCCCGGTTTCCTCTCATAATGCTGGCTGCCATCTTATTCAAGAGAAATGGTTTTGAGTACGGCGCAAAATTCCAATCAAATAAATCAATCCATACACATAGAATAAGATAACTCAAGTGTTTGTTTCCATGAATCCTTCCTATTGGACTACATATATGTGAACCTACCTGTTCCTGTATTGTCAATTTGTGCTTGCTTTATTGATGCCCCCAATATGGTGACTGAAATATAGATGGACAATCACTTTAATACTCGGATATTAATACACTTGTACCTTTAATTATCCCCCCCCCCCCCCATCAGCATAATTGGTAGAGAGGAAGCAGCATCTGTCTATTTTTCAGGCATAATGCACATAGGTTATTTGATTACAAAAGAACATCCACCAATGAAATGTATTGGTGACCACACTTGACTGAGTGAATGACAGTGAGATCCTATTTTCTTCCAGGACCCCGCAAGTCACGTGAAGCTTACAGACACTTTGGCCCAGCCCCAGGTGTTCCGCACAGTAAAACTGCGTATGTATTGAATTTGTGTATTTCTTCACTGTTGCGGCCTGGGTAGTGATGTCTGCATTTGGCACATATAAAATCCTGTCAGAAATCACTAAATTTTGAGACTTGTTTTACTGTTTACTCCTAAGTTTTCTGATGGCTCAAAGAACACCATCGTAGTTTTATTTTAATATCAGAATCTATATGCAAAATTGTGAGCTGAAAAAAGATATTTGAGAAAATAATCAAATCATGATGGGTTTTATGTTGAAGTGTACATATTTGTTTTTGTCATTGGATGAATGGGATTACCCCATGGCTTCTACTGGAAGTTACAGTTACGTGTAGATGGTCATGCAATCTCTTCAATAGGATTTGTACAAGCCCTGGAAAAACTTGATTAAAACACAAATTTCAATCTCTGGAAAAACACTGAAGAATTAGCTAGTTCCTTGGAAATTTTGGGGAGTGGTGCTGTCGCAGTATGGTATATTGCCACACTGATTGCGTTACTTCGGAAATTTAACCTTCACTGATAAAATGTCAGGTTTCAAGCAAAGGAGTGATAGTCTTTCTGGTATTAATTAGAATACATGTATTAAACTTATGTCAAAGTTTTGGCCTAAGGAAAAGTGTACGGCAGCAGTGTTAGTCTTCTAGCTGCTCAGAATTGATAAATTGAAAGCAGTCTAGACCTGCTTAAGTCCTTTAATATTCAGTTAATAATCTACCGACTCCCTACAGCCTTTGAATTTGGGGAAAGGAAAAATTTAAGAACACTGGTTACAAAACTTCCTGTAAGACTTTATTAATTTGTTGACAAATATAAAGTTTGAACATATTATTACATTAACGCTAATGAATAATGTTCTCCAACAGACTTATTTGCCTGGACTATGAACTGTGAAATTGATATCATATCAAGTCTTAATGCGATTTTTCCGTTTTTCACAGACCATTTGTGCGATCAAAGGGAAGGAAATTTGAGCGTGCTCGTGGTCGCAGAGCCAGCAGAGGTTACAAAAACTAAAGCAGCACCCAGCTTTCAACTATTCACTTCGATCCCTGTAATAAAGAAGAAAGTGAACTTCTGTGTTGGTATTACTTTATTGAAAACTCGCATGAATGTGAGAACGTTGTTGTGGTGCTGGATGTCTGAAAAGATGAATATTTAAGCTTGAAGTTGATATCAACCAACTGGAGCCCAGTAATGTTTCCCACACTAATTTGTGCAGGTACTTGTGTAATGGAGGCTGAAACTATATCAACAAGTCAAATGTTTGAAACTGCCATTTGATCAAGCATATGAACTCCATAGTGCTCACTGAGCATTCGTAGAACTCCTTACGCTCGTAGGACGTGTGTAATTAAAGATTGCCAAATATCAGTAGCTGCTTCATCGCCATCCAAATGACCCTGGTGATCCTGACGTGCAGCAAACTTGACCTCAGCCGACAGCATCGTCAGAGCAGTGAGCCTGCTCACGTTATCGCATAGGCAGTGACCAGTAATAATACAGTAAATCGTTAATATCCCCCAAAACCATGTCAAGATATTAAAATAAATATGGTAATAGAATTGTTGAAAATTTTCTGATACGTTTATCGCATATCCGATAATTGAAAGAATTATAATTGGGTTTAGTTATATCGCAACCCAAATACCTTCTGTTTTATTGTTGAGGTGACCAGTCGGTAACCAGGCCGCTTAGTCTGTGGTGTAGCCTTTGTCCGAATCCCGAAACCGGATAGGATTGTGGAAAACAATAAATCTCGAGTCATTTCTGAGGTTTGCACCAATTCGTGTAAGTGTGAATGTTTGAGGGTAACCGAGTCAGATTGAATTGGTGGGTAAAAGTGAAAGGGCCTCCTTGTAATTATCACGTGTATATTTTAAATTTGCATTTTAATAAGGTCACGGTATAGTTAATTGGAAATAAATATTCAGGGCTGTCAGTTTTTTTTAATAATGCCCTTGCAAGGTTATAAGAAATAATAAATAAGCATTTGGCAGGAATACATTGTCCAGAATTAAATACATATCTGAATTAAAACTAGAACTTGACAGGCAAAACTATGTAATTGAGTGAATTTAGTTTTGAATAAATAAATAAACTTCGAGACCGTGCATTGGATTGCATCGCCTTAGAGGCTATGCTGTGAATAGATACCATCTATTTTGATTATATATACTATAGCACAATTGGAAAACGACACGCCAGTTGCATCGGTGTGGTGGTGTAAACCTGGATGACATCTTTATCTTCACAGCCTAAATAATCTGGCGTGTTTGAAATAAAACCACTTGAGGCTCTTCTCCCGTGTCGGGTGGATCGGTTATTTCTGCCTGCTGGATCAAGGCAGAAAACATAGCTAAAGGCGAAGAGTTTCTCAAATGAATTCATTTCTACTTTGATTATCCGTGTACTTAAAATTTTGGAGTAGCAGGATCTTTGTTTACATAAGCCCGGTAGTCGGCCATAAGTTCAGATTGAGTTATTGCTAGTTCGTCTGTGGCTTCAGATCTGTAGGAGATCTGGGTTCAAACCTGGGTCGGGTCATACCAAAGACTGTAAAAAATGGTACATCCTGCTTCCTCGCTAGACGCTCAGCAATAAGAGGATAGAGGGTGGACTGGTCGGCCCGGTGTCAGTATAATGTGACTGAGTGAGGGGGCTTGTTGGGTGTCTTCGGCAAGTCTCGGTGAGGCAGCACCAGATAAAAGATACGGTAGAAGTCCGTCCTGCACCAAGGAGACACCGCCTTCGTATAAGTGAAATATTCTTGAGTAGGGCGTTAAACAATAAGCATTCATTCATTCATTCAGATCTGTAGTTGCTCACCTTGCGCGTTCATCAGATCATCTCTTCCAGTCATCTCAACGTGATGCCATAGATGTGAGGATTTCTTGAGTGGCCCTCAATTAAGCAGCAACCAGTTCAAACAATAATAATAAATTTGTTATAAGGACTATTTTCATGGCAAAGTTTGAGTGCTCACATTTAGTGTGTATTTTATAGGATAAATACAAACTTTATATATCAGGGTGTCAAAAATAAATCTGCAATACAACCTCCCCTCCGTTTCATCGAGCCAGAAAAGACCACAAATAATTGAAGTGGCACCATTATAAAGTACAGATATCCATTGGTGTCGAAACATGAGCAGATAACTCCGTTATGCTAGTTACGTGTACTGCATGGGAGAGTACTCCTTGCCAACATTGTCTTCTCTGCCAAGATTTGTTTGTTTCTTTATCAGAGGTTTTAAGGGTCACATCAAATGATGTATTGGTCATATCGTAACTGTAAAGAGTCGAGATGTAACAGACGGGACTCTATGCCAATATATGTAAAGTGTCTCGACAGAACGCCTCGCAGAAAACGCCAGGCATGGCCTTACGTGTTACTGAGAATTTAAATGATTTCAGGGAAGTGGACCACCGTTTAGTGGTTCTAACGTGCTCGCCTTTCAATGGCTAGTACACACGAGGTGGAGTGTCAAAGCCGGCCTTGGTCATGGAGTGTGCAGATTCACCCCAATCTCTGCGTGATTCCTTGGTCATGGACTGTACAGATTCCCCAGGTTTTCTGCGCCATGACGTTCGTGGGATCACTCGTCGGAAAGATCCATTTGTCTTCGACTACCACATGGTGTGCACATCTGTCTTCACCAAAAGTTGGTGGTTTATCCCGGGTACACTTCACTTTACATGTATAATCGACCGCAATCATGAAAGTGAGAAATTCTTTGGTTTGACATAGAACAACAGCCAAATAAATAGGCCTTAACTAAGTGAAGGGCTCCTGTTTTGCAAACATTTAGCATAGGCCCTCTTGTTGGTTCCTGCGAATTGAATTTAATCTTAGAAATCACATCCAATTAGTGTACACACGGCTGGACGAAATTCTTGTCTTTACCTTTAACCCAAAGCGCGCCGACATCTGGTGCAGCATGTATCTACAGGGTTGATGGAAGCTGACACCGAGCCTTCACCAGCCTGTACTCTGGGCTAATTAAACCAGAAGTGAAACCGTATTATTGGGAATTACGTGGGAAACAAACAAGGCAATAAAGGATGCCAAACAGCCCCAATAGTGACGATCTATTCGCTGTAGCCCAAAGTCATTAGGCGGTATTTAGTTATTAACAGTGAAATTGATTAGGAAGTCTGTGGCGACTTGCAGGCTTCTGCTGACGTTATCCACCCGGCTCGATCCTCACAATCGGGTAATCGTACATCTGTATACGGCCTATAACGTTTACAGCTTTTCCCCAAGTAGACCTGGGCCAAGACAGACACATAATTTTGTTGTTACGGATAGGGGAAGGGGAAAATACCTATCATGTTTAAAAAAATATTTTGAGGAAGATAACATTTCGCGATACCCATTGTGTACCTCAGAGGGTTAAAATTGGATCAAAATGGCACTAGTAGTCCTATATTTCTGAAGGTCAGCAGTATACAGTTGTTATTAGGTGCTGTCAGTTAATAAATATTTATAAAACTTTTGCCTGGCCTCCGTGGCTCAGTCGGCTAGCGCGCTAGAGCAGCGCAATAACCCAGAAGCTTCCCACCAATGCGGTCGCTGTAAGTTCAAGCCCAGCTCATGCTGGCTTCCTCTCCCGCAATAGGTGGGAAGGTATGCCAGCAACCTGCGGATGGTCGTGGGTTTCTTCCCACCATAATGCTGGTCGCCATCGTTATAAGTGATATATTCTTGGGTACGGCGTAAAACACCAATGAAATAAATAAATAAATAAATAAATAAAACTTTTGCGGTTTCTAAATGTGTCAACACATATAACTTAGTATACTGACAGTACGGATTACCTTATTGGCTATTTTTCTGTCTAAAACTTTAATTTTTTTGAGGTCTAAATATAAGCCGGAGAAAGTTAAGATCCTTAAGGCATAAATATAGGCCTAGAAAGTTAGATCTTTTCGCTGTGATATTTACTATCATGCTTTTATTTCTCAGATATACTTGTCTTTTATATCTTAGTGAATATGTTGGTACAATGAGCTCAGTTAAATTTATGGAATGGTGGAATAATATCAATTTGCATGCATTGTTTCAAAGTGATGAACCTCTGTAGACCACGATATGGCTGAAATATGGGCGCCGTGGCGCTAAGCCATAATCATTCATCCATTCTATAGGCATATACATGTTCCAGGTTGCCATGCTGACTTAGTTACGGTTATCAGGACACTCGACCAGTTAACCGAATAACAGATTCTGTTTGTCCATAGATCGATCTCTGCACGGAAATACAAACTACATTAATCTTCTGGTTGTCTTACGTTGTCTTCTGTAATAGTCCGCCGCGTATACGGCGTTGTAGGACCAGTTTTCTCTTTGACAAACGATGCGAACAGAGACCATCTGCTAAATATCCTGGTGTTTCCTCCTAAGTGTCGTGCTTGTATTTTATTAGCTGTAAAGAGGAAGGTTTGGTTCTGGCCTGCCCGGCTGATGAGCCAACACTGGCACTGGATCGCTTACACATGGCTAATTCCGGAATTCTCTCAAGTAATTTTGGAGTTGCCTGGAGCCGTGACTACTGTGTTCTACCCTGTAGGATTCCTTCGTTAAGCTCTCAACTCATCGCGGGGATATTGATTTTAGTTAAGATTACATTGTTAGGCAGTCTGGCTAAATCATTCCCAGCGCCACTATTCCTTGTTAATCCATAAAACTGTAATCCATCAAAGCAGACTTTTTTTATGTTTTATCTGCCCCTAAATCCATGCTATGTTATACGAGGCTTTGTGGATGCAATTTGCTCTCTTGTTACTTGTCATTTTAGTAATCCGGGGTGGATTTAATTAAACGTTCTGGCTTTTGGACTTAATTCATATAAATACAATACTATTTTTATGGTCGTTCGGGAATAGATAGCTCATGAAAAGTGACAGATGTCAGCTCATTAAGCTTTAGGGGTCTGTTATTGTAAAGAGGAGGAGAATTGTTGCATTGGGCAGTATTTGAAGAGCTCATTAACGTCCGATATCCAGGAGTCGTGGGTAGTCTTCAACGTCTCAAAAGCGCCCCAAAAGCTTCAAGTGTGACAACGTTGGTCATTTTCTGGCACTGTGGCGGACATGTGATCAGTTCGGTTACGAGCTGCCTGCCTCAACTCTTGGCGCCCAGTCTCTTTGACTATCCGTGACGTGGGAGTGTTCTAAATTGATTCGGGTTATTGTTCGTCTAGCTGGAACATGCCGCCTCCCACTTGTGGCAAGTCGCTGTTTGGTTGTTTGACAAACAGTTGAGGGGGTGTATACAAGTATACGGCTGGCTGCCACCATAGTTTCTCTCCCCATCCGCTTCTGTGGTCTATTGATTGCGATAAATAATTGCGGATGAAGAAGACGTGGTGGACTGTAGGAAGTTGTCGGATCAGTGTGACCTCAGATCACAGGACGCTGTCCTAAGCTTTATTCACCATTTCTGCATCCAGGGAAGAGTTGTATTCAAGGACTATACAGAGCGTTCCGTAAGCAAGCCTTGATCGTCTATACTGTACTGATTGAATCTAAGACAATCCTCTGTCCACCCGTCTTGGAGCATTCTTCCTTTGATGCCCCGGACAATGAACCTGGCTCCGATGTTTCATGCCTGACGGTCGACGGGCCCACGGCTGGCAGTCTAGAAGCTTGTCTTCTTCCTCACACTCCGCCAACAGCACAGAGTATTGCCACCTGGAAGACCCGGTTCATCCAGTCTACAGATCATCGAAAAAGGTAAGTTTGTCTAAGATGTCATGAAAGGAAGACAAAGCATAATTGTAGACCTACAGGGTGCAATGGTAGTCACTCTTGGATAAGGAAATCTAGTTATTGATCTTGGGCGACCTGTGGCCATACTCCTATCATTAAACCTTATTGACCAACTGGATTGTCTTGGTTTTGTCGCGATAATCATTGGACCTGATTAACCGGTAGGGACGGAGCCCTTCACGTGAGGGTGCGCTTTCCCAGCGGCAACCTACCTAAGCTAGGCTATGGAAACCAGTTTCAGTCGACAAATGTACACATTCAGCGTAATGTGCCTGTGGAATATTTTCCCATGTATTTAGTATCATGTCTCATTGATGGAAGGTACCAAGATTGGGAGAAAATGATGTGGTAGTTATCAGTGGCAGTTGGCATGTAATGCAATTATACTGGCATTTGAAGAACAAATTCCGTCAAAAGGCTAGTTTGCGCCAATGTAGACAGCAAGACTTCATTTGCCATGTAAAATTATGACTACCCAAACCAAGCGTAACCCAGAAATTTAAAGAATTCAGCCTCACATTTTTAGTTGACATGTTCCGAGAAAAATCTGTTGAGTTATTGGTCATTGATTGAAATGACTGAACTGAATGGTGCATTGTCAATGAAGTTTACATCGTGTCCTTACCAGTCACGTGACCATATTCGCCAATTCAAAGTAAGCTCCGCCCCTTCCTGAACTCGACCCGTATAAGGAGCTGCTAGCTAGAGTATCCATGTAGGACTTGCTAATCCGGGCATCCATTGATCGCCAAACTACGCGTGACTTGGTGGATATAAATATCTTGTCAATAGTTAGGTTTGCTAGTGAATTTTTTTCTTGGTACAACGTGTACTCCACAATCGAAGTCATTGCGTACGATTGATCCCTTGAATGACTTGAATGTCTATCTGTTGACAACGGCCGCTTCGTGCAGCAGAATATGCTAATTTACTTTTATTCATTTCTTACCATGGTACAAATATGGGATGCATGCAACGTTGCATTTGTGCAAGGCCAATAGCATTGTACATTACGACACTAGTGCGACGCTTGTAACTGTCAACCTTCTGTAAGTCGTTTCTGGAGTTTAATGAAAAAATAAGAAGTGTGCAAATTAGACAGTGTGGAGATGTAGTCCTATAAACTGTTTTGGACTGACCTGTTGAGAATTTAGTCATATGACAATGTTTTGGTTGGACCTGTTTTGGAGGAGCAGATGGAACCTGTGAGGAATTTAGCCACATAACGCTGTTCCAGGAGTGAACTGTGCGGAAATGAAGTCATATACTATTCTTGGGTGACCTATGTAGTCAAATATATAATACTGTTTTAAGGGTGAACTTTGAGGATATGTAGTGATATAACACTGTTCCAGGGGTGAACTGTGTAGAAAAGTAGTCACATGATACTGATTAGGAGTGGCCTGTGTAGAATTTAGTCATGTAATTTTGATTTGGGGGTGAACTGGGTGAAATATGGACACATGATCATTATCCTATTACACGACGAATTTTGTGTAAAGGTACACAAATGCTTGGTTCCATGCTTAACTGTGTGAAAATGTACACTTATCGAGCCTGGGCTGTGAGCATGTGTACCCGCGTGATTTTGTTATCACAGAGCGCGTCGTGAGGAACTAATCAGGAATCGGTTCAAGGGATATCTCATTTCAGGTAGACGGTTTAGGGCTTTAGGAATCCATTTTAAGATTCATAGTATTTGCTTACATGTCTGTAAATTTAGTTTATAGAGGACAGTGCAGTCTATAGCGAACAGTGCTGAAGCAAATGACACTGGTGTCGAGATGTTGTGGCAGACTGAGATGTATTGTCCAATATCGTCTGCATGATACTATAATTATACATATGAAGTCATTGTTTGGAGCGGAGCCCTTTGAAATGAGTGTTTGATGAAAAGCAAGGGCCTGGAAAGGAAGTTAACTTTCCTTCTGTATTTAGATGTTTAGCCGGCATTCACAAAGGTTGTATGGATTATGTTTCGCGATATCAACGAGCACCTTTTCATCTGACAATATGACAGAACACAAAACTTCCAGACTCAAAGTAAAAGTTACTCACCCAGGAAATATTTATATTCATGGAAAGAGATTTGCCGAAGAGAAACAGAAAGAGCAAGCAGAGTCAAGTAAAACGCATCTGATGCAGAACTACTACATGTACGTGGAATGGTGGTGCAGTAATTTAAACCTGTTCTTATAATTCCCTGTCAGGAAACGTTGTCTTTGGTGAATCCTATCCAGATTGACTTTTCCACTAAGAAAATTTACTGTCGCTCTCTTTAACCGTTAATCGTTGCCCAAAAATGGACTAGAATCCTGAAATACATTCGAAAACAGAAAAAGGCTGATTACATTTGCTTGGCTCTTTGAATGTAATGTAATGTTCGTTTTTGGAGAGCGTACCTGGCATGGGGCGCTATTTTGCTTTATCACTGAAGAAACTAAACAAAACTAATTGTTTTCGAGTCTTTACTCCTGATGAACGCGAATATGGCGGTCATTGGGGTTCCTTCTGGGGAATAATTGTTAATTCAACAGTTTTGTGTTGTCACTTCTCTTTCCACAATTACTTGCAAGAGGATTAAATACCGAACTACTCCCTAGAATACTTTTTAAATAATGAAACATATTCTTAATTATTCTAATAATATATAATATTATAATATTGTCTTATCTTCTCAATTTCAAGAATCTGTTTCTTGATCAACTTTATCCAGACTTATTCGTCCACCTGATAAAATCTACTGTTGCACTCTTTAACCGTTAATCGTTGTTCAAATTGGACTAAAAGCCTGACATACATTAGGAAGGAGAAAAAAGGACCGATTGTTTTCTTCCTTGGCTTTGCAAGTGTAATGTTGGTCTTAACTGAACACAGATTTAACTCGTGCCATGTTTTTAAACCGCCTATTGGACATTAGAGGCTATCTCGCTTTATCATGTGTAATGACTAAAGCTAATTGTTTTCGAGTCTTTACCCCCTGATGAATGCGTACATTGCGGTCTTTGGCGTTCCTTGAAAGCTTTGCTCTGATGAGAAATAATTGGCAATAAAGAAGGTTTGTGCTGTCATTCTAGTCTCCATATTACATGCCCAGTAGTTTTATGGAATGGGTTATAAGCGTGCATTCTGAGCCTACCGGGAAATGGCATTAACTTTTTTATCTATGGAGGAAGTAGTAATTTGTATTGAAGTGACCCCAAGATGTACTCATCAATTTGTAGATGTGATTATATAGCTGTTAGCCCTCTGCTAGGATCAGACGCATGCCAGCTAGAACTGCATGTTCATCTGCCTCGTAATTGACAACAATTAACATTGATTGAAACTGTTACATCGAGATTCAAGGCCTACCGGCATATCAATCTTCGTGTTGTCATGGAAACCAAGGTTTTAGGTTTCTGTTCTAGTCTCCTGTCAGGTATATGTTTAGCCATTTGTTTAGTCAGAGACCATGTTCGCCTTCACTTGGCCTTTGTCCACACAAGCCAGGTATCTGATAAAACAAGTCTTCATTTCACTGTTTTGGTACCAAAAGTCACGCTACCCTTAAGCGTGGAGATAGTGATAATACTTCAGGTGGTGCTTTAGCAACTCGTGATGGCCTGTCCAAAGTTACTGATGATAGCAGATTTAGAGTAAGACAATTCTGCAAGCATATAATCTAAGAGGACTAAAGGCCTTAACCCAAACTACCCTTATGTCCTTCTTCTAGGGTTAAGAGAAGTAACAGGTATCTTGGTAATTATGTAGCCAAGGTGTGTATATTCCATTTCTCATCCCCCTTGATCATAAATGGTCAATGGAGATCTTGCATTTGGTAATTAGAAAAAAACAGTTTTATTTTGTATGCATTTTGTCGGTGACAGTCTACAAAAATGTCTGGGCAACTGTTGTCTCAGTGTGTATCGTTTTCCAGCTTGATACTGGTAATCTAGGGCGACTCAATTTCTGTAGGTGGTGTGATCTGGAAGAACTGTTCGGCTATATCTGGTCGTAATTATGGTGCTGTGAACCCTTGCTCTGCTGGTAATAAGGTTGTGTGTGTGGCGCTCACGCTTCACTCTGCAGATCGGATGTGTACCAGGATGCAGGCAGATACTCTAAATGGACCTTAATTGCCAGTCGGTCCGACACGAACATCGCTAGGCTTGGAGAGGCCCCGGGCTCCCATTCAACGGCGCTTTACAATGACGAGTGTTTCTTTTTGAGGCTTTCCTTTATACGCCTCACAGATCAATATCCTCTACGCGCAGTTTAGAATGCGTGAACACGTGTCACGATATTAAATCATTAATACCCACGGTGAAGTAAACTCCTGCTAAAGTGACAAGACAAGAAAGCCCCAATGAAACTGATGAAAAGTAAGTGTTTGTCTGTCAAGTATCAGGAAGCTGGTGGAGATCTGCTACTGCTTATCCACAACGTATCGACCAGGTTCAGTGTCACAGCCTTCATGGTGACGATCCACGCATGTGATCAGTCAAGTTAAAAATCTGTACACGTGCTTTATCACTTGACCGCTCGGGCTTCTGTGATCAAAGAGCACCTGCTGTGTCACTGGATTAATGGGGGTCTAGTGGTCAAAGATCTTTACAGGTCATCTGTAACGGGACTAATAAAAGGTTTGAGAATGAGCTGCACTTAGAATTTTTCACTATAACGGGTTAGATTTTTTACGTTTTACTTTGTTTGATCGCTTTTTACGCCATACATACTGATGGATATTGAACTTATTACGTTTGCTGTTAGTTTTATTAGTACAGGATATTTTTGCGCCGAAAGTGAAAAAATAACCTTTGGCAAGTAACTAACTGACTTCCAAACATGCAGGATACGTACAGATGGGTGTTATATAGCTGAAAGCAAGTCATCCGCCTCCAATGAACTTCATGTACGACCGTTTAAACTTTAACATAGGGTGTGGGAGGATTTTGATGGCTCCATGTTCAAAACTGGGATCGAACGTATGAAGTTTTTGACCAAAAAGCTGCAGACAGGATTATACTGGAAACTTCAATCCTCACGATGTGGGTTTACCGCTTAGTTACAAGTCATTTACCTATTAACAGATTCCGACCAGGTGATCAATTAGCTGAATACGTGCACTGTTACTGGACTGGTCAGAACCTGATAACCTTGGAGTTTTAGAGGAGTCTGTGAATGGAATGATTGCAGCTTTTCGATCATTGAAGTTTATAACGGTTTGACAAAACTGATAAGATACTTTTCGATATATAGGCGCGGTGCAGTTGTTCAAAACTCTCGTAAGGCTTAATATCAGATTTAACTTAACTCAATTCTACAATTTTGTACTTAACTTCAAAATAACTAATAATATGAAAATATTTTTAAATAGATAAGTATGAATACTATATACAGATAATACACTTTTGAATCAGTGGACCCTGTAACCGAAAAGAAATTGTGACCACCTGTAGTCTTCACTGACCTTGAGCTTTACAAAGTTTAAACAAAGATAAGATCACTATACGTGATCCGTAACTTGATAAATAGAGGGTTTGGAAACAAGATTTGTTCAAAAGATTTATCACAAGGTTTGATTAGAACCTAGTGGACAAGAATTTTCTGCCACAGGACTGATCCGGACGAGATAGTTGTGCATGTGGTACCATGATATCAGCCACTGTGATGATCTTGAGCCAAACCATTTGAGGAAATAACTACATGCGCCTTTTTTATGGGACTGATAAAAACCTTAGCAACCACGAAGTGTTTGAATGAACTGGACTGAGGCGTTAAAGCAGTGAGCTGTTTATTGGGTCTGTCAATGGGATGACTGTCACCTTATGACCAGTTCTTTCTGCCGATCAAAAAATTCTGACCAAAGAGTTGTAGTCTCTGACTGATCTGACCAGTACAAGCTATGATCCTGAGTTGAACATATGGTCATTCAGTGATTAGGAAAAGAGTTGCACAAATTCATAATGCGTTACGTGGTGATCAGGTGACACAGAACCAATCGCAGGCCCTGTGAGCTCAATTATGGCGAGATCTAGATTAGGTGAAGAATAATGGAACTGAACTGCTTGAATTTTGTATTTTTAACCATAATTCTACTAACCACTGTGCTTTCGTGTTTCAAACTCCTCCTCGACTTAAACTAATCATACAATCAGGTTGCCCTCTAACCTCCGCCTACTGTCGACTAACACTGGTGTTGTACTCCATTATTAATTCATTTGGCCAGTTTGTAGAGAGTGAAAACTTGTCGATAATTACCCTGCCTTCCGGGTGTAGGTTTGGAGGTTTCACAAGATAGGACTTTGTGGGAGGCCAGCCCGACATTTGTCTTGAAAAAAGGGGATTATCTAGAAATGCGATTGTAAACTGTCAGATTTGTCAGTACTTCATTATCCGGTCCGATCTTTTTGTTCCTTGAAAATTTCTCCTGTTATTCTTACATAACAAAGGGAATTGAGAAGATTTCCTGCTCAACTAGAGCCCATTGATTTCTCTCCCATTTGTTTGCAGCCTTGCGTGGGTTGGGAATTGATGGTACAATTGGTCGGTCGTAGGCTATCTGGTCTGTACTGCAACCACCGTACTCCACCACGAACGTCCTCAGCAGAGTTTTGTTTTTCAGGATCAACTCCTAAGACATTTCTGTGATTTGCGAAGAGGTTCGGCTTGTAACTCGAGGCTATGTTGCGCTTCAATTCTTGGATGTAACGGAGTGGAAAAGGCATACATTTCTTGTAACAAGGTAAGTTGTAAACCTCACTGATTGAACGGAAACTCGTAGCATCGAAACCCCTTCACAAGGTCTAACGCCTGCGGTATGGGATATTTAACTGTGGTCCAGCGTCTGATGTCATCGGTTTGTAACAAGAATGAATACATGTCCTTGGACAATTGATTAAGTGATTGATTATAGTTTAAGAAGACGTGAACCCTTTTCTGTACAGCCAGACGTGTACAATCGGACCATGTCCTTTGTGCAAAGCACGTATAGTGCAGTATATATCTGTGTATTGTTGAGAGAGTATTTCAACCAGTATCACCCACCTCCACCAAGCTTACTTCACCAGGAGCACTAAATATGAGTTCATTTCTCCATTAAGGGAATGTGTCAGCGATCTGACCTGATGTAATGATTTACGCCTTACTGTTCAGTTTATAATTTTACGCGTCATCGGATGGTTGCAGGATATACACCTTCGGAGCTGTAGATCTCTATGATGTAACATCACCTCTGGGTTTAAGACCAAAACTTTGTCTCTTTTCTTCGATTGCCAACGGGGATACACTGATATAAAATTAATTGTTTTTACCACACTGGCCCCGGTATTTCCTACGAAGGTTTTACCCGCACAATCGCTTTCGTGGTAAAACACCCGTAATAGGAGAAGCTGTGTTTTGTGTGGGATGCACATATTATTTCACATGATGATATTACAGCCATATGATCGTTATTTTGCACTGAACACACCTGATAGCTTGTTGCCAGGCTTTTACGCGCAAATTTACGAAAATTTTATGACAATACAGCTTAAATAAGAGTAGAACTACAGGAAAAACGACCCAGAGGCTTTACTCATACCACTCGTCCTTGACCGATGAAATCGTCTCGAATCCTACTCCCGAGTGGCTTGGGTTTAGGTCTGTGTCAGAAAACTCGGTGAAGTTACAGTTTTCCAATAAAATATGCAACCCATCCGTGATGATTTTATCTACCGATATATCTCACAACCGTCCTCTTGAAATACGGCGTTAGACAATCAGTCAGAGTGGAATTCAATCCTAAAATAGACTTCTCAGAGTTTAAAAGTACAAAAATATACCCATCACTATATACTTCCTTCTGATGATCTGTCCTCTACCGGCGCGTTCATCCTTTAGAAAACATACCCAGTTTCTGTAAACCCTGCATGGACGTCTGATCTCAGTTCTAACTGAAGCAGAAACAACGCCATTGTTCTGTAAGAAGTCTGGGTCTAATCCTTATTCTCTGTCATGGCTAAACGTACATGAATAAGTTTTGGGGTATGTTGCTCGTTTCGCTTGCTACAAGAATCGCCATAGTTCCACTTAAAGATAAATGTCCTTTGTTTACAAGGCGTTTTGTGTTAGTTTTCTTTTTGATGTATTGATTTCCTGCGGATTTCTGGAATCAAGCTTTACCCAATCCTTCTGGCACGGGTGCCCTATGTGCCGGCATATTGATTTTCTGAAACCGTTTCATGCCCGTATATAACACCATGTTAATAAACTCCACCGGAACCAATTTTATAAGTCGAGTAACTCTAGCTTTCTAACTTTGTTAACTTCCAGAAAGGACCATAGCAGAACCGCAGTGTTTGTGCTATTTCTTCGGCTCGCCGGGCCTGTTGGAATTTCACCAAGGAGTTCCACCTACGCATCCAGTATGATAATTTGGTTTAGCATAAGGGGCCGCATCATTCATTAGAAGAAGACGCAGGCGACGTAGGATTGACTGCAAATACCAAATCACTAATTCTAACTTCTCATTGTGATCATTTTGTTTGTATGGGCTAAGGGGCATTCCAGGTCACCCGGTTTTCCTCGCAAAAGCGTCATGACTGGTAGGAGGTGGAAATCATGAATAAATCTTTGCAGCCATGAATGTAGCGCTCTTAAAATGTAGCGCATGTGCGTTGTAAGACAAGACCTGTTTAGCTATCAACCCTCAGACTTCCTTGTGTTCCGACATCACCCCTCCCCCCACTTAAATTTTCCTACCCCACACAATCATTCTGCGCACGCTTTGACTTCTAGAAACCAATGTCGGCTGGTGGAAACTAAAGCACCTGTAGGCAATTGATCATCTTTGAGTTATTGCTGTTAGATTTCCTCCTAAAGGATTGCAAATATTGACTCTCGGTAAATGCACACTTCGCGAAATTAATGCGCCGGAGAATAAACTGGTATTTGTCCAATTGGTTTCGTCTAGAACCGGCAATCCAGGGCCACGGCCACAGCGGGGATCTCAACTATGGCTCAGGCGATGTGTTTCGATAAGAAACACCAGAATGGCTGTTATCGAAGACTTAAACCAATACATTTCTGTAACCGGTGATTCATTGTTGGAGCCAACATGTGGTTGAGCGGGAGAAACAAAAACATTTTGCCGTATGGTTAATTTAATATCTCGTTTTGCCTCCGGGTCGAACCAGTGATGTTGTACTTGGATTTGACTCGTGAAATGACTAGACTAAATGTCTGTAATGTATAACGCGTGATTCCAAAACACAAAACAGGCCCGAAGCTGATTTAGCAAACTATCTTAAATTCCTAAAATTGAAATTGACTTGCATAAGTCTTACGCAAACGTAATGGATAACATGTAGCTGTAGATAATTAATTTAAAAACAGCTTATCAATAGCCTGACATATTTCATGGCGAAGGGAAGATATCGGCTAATTGATTTCCCACCTACAGAGTGAGTTTGTTGAATGTACACGATTTATAACTTTGACCAATTACAGGCAAGGGCTAGGTAAGGCTAGACGACAGGACTGATTAACTCCTGTTACTTGACTATTTTGGGTAAATCATGTTTTCTGCTAAAAACTGATAAACAAAATGAATAATACATTGCATACATCGACAAATGGGCCATCCAACCCACGTAGATTGCATAATGGGAAATAAACTTTGACAAAAAATGCTTACGACAAATGTACATTCTACCCGTAATGACAAAAAGAAATGGTTTGAAGTATTGCTTCAAAACGAGGGTGGATAATCCGCCATTTCCAAGTGGCCTTTTCTGATTTATGATCGCACAATGGTTCTTATACAAACACGATGCTTTTTTTTGTATTTTAAGTATATTGTGACGCACATTGGCTAGCACTCAAGCTCTGTGCCGTAGTTGTTATCGCTCACAAAAGCACGGAAGCTCTCTGATCCCGGGACGAGGGTTCTAATATCAGTTTTATTCCAGTCACGCATACCGTTTTACTAATATCTAAGAATATAAAGATTGAATTTTAAGCCGGCTTTGTTGATTGTACACAATCCGTTAAAGGTTTAAACTTTTGAAATTCAAGGTGTAGTTAATTGCTCTGAGATTTCTTAAATAAGGTGTTGGTATTTCGTTAAGTTAAATTATAATCTACTTCTTTGAATAAAGGAAATTTCGTAAGCGCCATATGAATTCTTTTTGTGTTAAGGTATACGGAAGTCACGTAAATGTTTCCAGTAAGTGCGTGTATTTCATTTTGATGTTAAATACGTTAATACTCTTAAGGCCATGGTCGGGAAATGCAACACAAGAAGGTAAAATAATGTCATAATCCACACTTATATGGTAATTGTTACCATCCAAATTCATGGGATATTTCTTGTTGTCTTTTGAAGAGAATGTTATAGGACTATTGATTATGAAAATTTTAGTTATAGTGCATTTAAATAATTAAAGCAAGACGATGAAATTTGGAAAACAAACTATTGAAAATGTATACAAACATGTGTATGGTATTGTTTGGATGCATGGGTTACTTGAGTTAAAGTATCAGATAAGTCGTCAGATACCTAAGACACTGCTCAATTTGAACACCTTTTAAGAAGAGTATCCTAAGTATAGCATACTGTAAAAAAGAAATACGATCATGTTGGCTGGTCGGCAAGGAGATGAGGATATGTGAACTGTGAAAGGACACCCGGCGTTTCCCTGAGGATGCTGAGACACAGGTCGATAAACCCTGACAGTATATAATGTTCCCTCTGAACTTTGCGTGTTTTTGTGCCTTCTCCTTGCGTACTCTTTTACTAAGTCTATCAAATATTCATGGTACAGTTTTATAACTGGATATTGGTTACGTCTGATATGGGGCAATCTCGGTGTACCTCCGAGAATAGCCCCACTGCATGATGAACCTTCCAGACAAAACATGCTCTTTGCACAGTAGGCATTTACGACATCAGTACTCAGTGGTAGTGAACGCACAGCTTGGTCAAACCCACGTCAATGAACCCTAAGATTCATGACCAATCATAGAACTGTAAACGTCCTGGTTGTCTCCACAACCATATACTTAACTGTTTCAAGGCTGATGGGTTTCACGTCGTTATTTGCCCAAACATAACAATCAAACCCCGGTGTATTCTTAACGCGTGTCATGTATAGCTAAAGTTAACCTAACCTCACTGGTAAGTTTTATCGTGGAAGTACATTGTGCCTTTACACACCCGCTATGAAGTGATGAAGAAATTCTCTCCTTTAAAATGTGCCATTTAACATACATAAGTAAGGGGAATAGGCTGGTCTACATCCAAAACGGTTTCCCTGTGTTTGTTGCATTTATCTATTATTTACATGTTTGCCACCAAGCAAATAAAAGCTGCTATAGTTTTCACCTGTTAGTGAAAGACGTGTGTGGGTTTGAACACGAAGGTTTATAACATGTACAGCTGTGGTTGATTTTCATATCATAAAGCCATTAGAGTATGTAAATTGCCGCTGTTCAGCTGTGGATGGGGAGGCAGAACACAGTTGTAGGGTTCCAATCACAGGTTAAGACACAATTAAGGAATAATATGGCTGATTGATGAGCCCTGTTATGTTACTTGATGTGGGTTATTTAAATATAACTGCTCATTGATCAAAGATCTGGATTAGAGTTAACCTGAATAATAACCGCTAATGAGGTATAACCCATCTGCTTCTGAAGGTCACCACCAGATGACCCTCTTAACTGAAATGACCAGAGCTATCTGTTTCGTAAGAAATTACTCGGTATTCTCGATTGATGACACCTATTTTTGTATATGAAACCTTTACTGAATGGTATATGCGAGCAGTCACGCTGGGGTGCATTTTGGAACAGCTTAGAATTAGCTTTTATTTTTTTGCTTAATTCCAAATATCGTCTAATTAATTGACGGTGGGTTGTTTTGGCGTTTACATGTTGCCAACGGAGGCCTTTGCTGATTAAAGGCCCACCTCTGCTCTTAACGCCTTCACAGCAGATGAGCCCCGCCAATTATCCCACCCAATCCCCGGCCCGACTCTCCCAGTCAGTGCACAGGCTCAGTTGCCGGGCAAATTTGTACTCTACAACATTAAGGACTGTCAGTACTCCGACCGACTCGGCAAATTTAATCTCGGTGATTGGAATGCCGGTTTGTAGGGATAACTGGAAAACTTCAGGTCTAAATGGAGTTAAGGCCGTGGAAACGGCCAGTCCGTCGCCACATCATCGCAACTTGGTTAGCCGTTTACACAGTTCACAGATAGAATACATAAAGAACAATAGCAGCTTGTCTTGGTTTGCCTTACCGTTTAATTAAATCTAAAGCCTTGTGAGGGTTCTGTGGACTAATACACAGCTAATGGAGGTGAGAAGTTAAGGCGCATCTAACCTGATTCCAAGTCACCAACGACTGTTATTTTTATGATCACAAATTTACAATAATATACTGTTCGTGCGAAACTAAATGTTCGAACCGCATAATTTTAACCGAGCAAACATTACATTTTGCAGATATCATAATATTATATATCCTCTATAATAATACAAAAGACAACAGAAATAAAGACTAAAACTAGATTGGTGACGATAGTGTGATATTTGGTAAATGGCCACACGTAGTGCGTGAAATCCGGCCTCTTGTCAGTTTATCTCTCAGTCAAGATTTAATTCTAACTGTTCGTGCAAATTCTTAAAATATAAATACGCATTATGTGTCAAAGGAGAAGTAAAAATTTTATATGATGTACAAATATTTATCTTGTAATCCTATACTTTTGTTACCCAGAGTCTTCATTAAGAGCCTATGTTGTTTTTCATACAAGGTTGGAGTTTGAGTGGGCAGAGTTAGACGGAATCACCATGACAGTGCACGTGCCCGGCGTGATCGCCATTGTTGTTTTCTACCTGCTTATCCTGGCTGTTGGAATCTGGGCCTCGAGAAAGTCCAAGAGCAGCGAAAAGCATGCTGACAGCGAAGAAGTTATGCTAGCTGGCCGGAACATTGGCCTGATGGTCGGCGTGTTCACCATGACAGGTGAGTGTGGTTCATAACGCCATAACGCCATCCTCATTATCGGGTTGATGGTCGGAGTGTTCACGAAACAGGTGAGTGTGGTTCATAACGCCATCCTCAATATCGAGTTGTTGATCGGAGTGTTCACTAGACAGGTGAGTGTGGTTCATAACGCCAAACCTCAACACTGGGATGCTTGCAGGCGTGTTCATGATCTCAAGTAAGTGTGGTTCAGAACACCATCCTCAATCTCTGGTTGATGGTCGGAGTGTTCACGAGACAGGTGAGTGTGGTTCATAACGCCAAACCTCAACACTGGGGTGATTGTAGGCGTCTTCACGATCGCAGGTAAGTGTGGCTCAGAACGCCATCTTCAATATCGGGTTGATGGTCGGAGTGTTCACGAGACAGGTGAGTGTGGTTCATAACGCCAAATCTCAACATTTGAGTGATTGTAGGCGTGTTCATGATCGCAGGTAAGTATGGTTCAGAACGACATCCTCAGTGTCTGGTTGATGGTCCGATTGTTCACGAGACAGGTGAGTGTGGTTCAGAGCGCCATCCTCAATATCGGATTGATGATCGGAGTGTTCACGAGACAGGTAAGTGTGGTTTATAATGCCATGCTCTTAATAAATGTAATGCATAACCCCAAACTAGATCTTTGCGTGATTGTTATGATATTCTCTACAACAGAATGTTGTGCTTCATTATTCACATTGTAAATGAATGCCACTTTTTTGTATGTTAGTGTTTTTGTTGTTGATAATTGAATTTTAGGCGAATGTTTAGCCAACACCGCAAAAGGTGTCACCGTGAAGAGAATCACACCATTCAACACTTCGTTATGACGGCGTGATACGTCTCATGTATGTTATCAGTGCCAACGATACTTAAACTCTAGGCCTGTGCCTTGAAATGTTAAGCGTGCGGAGAAATTCATTCCTTTAGCATGCGTTGAGAACCTTGCTAGTGTCACACGGAAACATTTGTGGTGTATGGATATATCAAAATATTATGTTTACGGCCAAAAAAAAAATCATAATAAAAAGAAAAACAAAATCTCACTAGGACTTTCGGTTGCCTAACATGTACGCTGTACTATAACCATGTCCCATACATTCACGTGCATAAGCACCCTATACTGTATAATTATGTAACAAAATTACACGCCCTGAAGACCTCCAGCAAGTCGTTGTATTCTATAATCATGACGTTATTTTTCTGACCAACATATTGATTGATGTATGCAGCCATGTTAAGCTTCTTCAAGTCAATCCCATCCTACTCCATTGAGATTTGGTATCATTTCTACGCTCGGTTTGTGTTTGCTCTGTTGCAGACAATACATATTTCGATATTCCGAGCACATAAAGCCCATTCGCAGCCATAAACACGCCATTGCTGCACCCGGGGTTGCCTGTTTCACAAACCACAACACTAATGATTACATGTCACAGGAAGACATAGCGCAAATTTCCGAATTAATTTGTGTGCCTGAATATTTTCATTGTTGATACAATCTCTCTTACAAACCAGGGTATTCTTTTGCATCCTTAACTACAAATAGGACGTAGAAGAATGATTAATTAATGGAGTATAGCTTCATTAAGTATTTTCCGATAAAGGCTTCAAGGAATGTCTTGTACGTATGCCATAATCTCGGCTCAGTGGATATCTCCTAGATATACTGGTTATGAAATGCGTAGTCAACCAGGAAGCGGGTAGAGCCTTATGGTGCCGGGTGTATGAGCAACACGTAATCCCATGTGCGCTTCACAGCTTTCTGTTCAATGGAGGAAGTTAATAAACTCGATTAGAATCGGAAAAACACTGAGACTACTTGCGCACATTAACGCTCAAAATGACTATAACAGCATAATGTTCTTGAAAGGCCGTGAATTAAAATGTAATATGCTTAATGTATTAGCTGGATGTTGTAGGGCAGACATTGTTCCGAGTTCGTCCAGTCGAGGGGTTCGACACTGGCGTTGTTTATGTATTCGTCAGAACAGGTTGTTGAGAAATGAACAGATGTGGCCGAGGCTCCCATAGCTAAAAGCTGTAAGTGCGGTGTGATGTTCACTGGTCAGTGACGAATATCTTACTGTGCTGTCCAGTGAGGGGTTAGGTTGGAGTGTCTAGGCTTGTTGGCCAGTCAGCGGCTAGTGTGAAGTGCTCTATATCTTAACCAGCTTGAAAACTGATTTATCTTATCAATATATAGCAAAAAACCAAACACAGCATCAAATGAGAAAAAACAGCTTTACAGCTATTTTCAGGTTCTTTTGTAGAGTGAATATATGTTGTTTTTTCGCCGCCTGATCTGACCTGATCGAATTTCCCGTCAAGTCCGTGTAACATGTCTAAGCGGTAGGGAAGGCAGGGGACCATGATGAAGGACATTAGCGCTGCCATGCCAGTAATTGTCAGGCTAAAGCACGACCAAGACCAGGGGACGGAAGCAAGCGAGCGCACCGTGGTATCACGCTAAGCCATCTCGAGCTCGCTGATCAATGGCGGGCTGAAGTGAATCGAACATGGCAAGCCTAATGTAGCCAATCGTAGAGAAATGCTTCCCCCGAGACAAGTCTCTCAATGAAGGCATAATTGAGGTGTTGCCGCTCCCCGGGGACTGGGCAAAACCGCCTTCGCCAGCTACTCGCTGTGGAATAAGTATTTGCCATATCTGCGTTAGTTGTTTTTTTGCTGCCCCGATTCATTCATCGGTCTCTCTCCAGACAAATGAACAAATCAAAGCTGCGTCTGGAATGTATGCTTTAGTAACGCAGACTTTTCAAATGTGGATAAGAAATGCGATGGTGTCAAAAAAGATAAAAGACCCTTTTTTTCGAGCTACAACATAGCTGAAGTATTGCCAAAGGTCGCATTCAGTTTCAATATTGTGATCTCAGAACGCAGAATTTTTTCTGCTTAAATACGTATCAGAAAGATCCCAGATCATGTTCCCAACTAGAAAACTCCAAGATCATGCTTCCAATTAGAGAACCCCCAGATCATGTTCCCAACTAGAAAACCCCCAGATCATGCTCCTAATCAGAAAACTCCTAGATCATACTTCCAATTAATGGTATCTCAGCTCATGCCACAAAATAGAGTGATCCAATCATATAGCTCCATGTAGATGGATCCCAGCTCATGCCCCGGTCGGACTGATCCCGGCTCATTTTCCTAATTAGAAGATTCCCAGCATTTTTGCGACTATCAGAGGCATTTCAATTCTCTACCCCGAATAAGATCCCAACTTCTGTCCCAATTAAAAAGGCCCATAATAAAAAGTACCCCTTGTTGTACCACCAATCAAAGGTGTGACATGTTATGCCTCCAATAGGGAAATCCCAACACCTACCCCAGTGTGAAGGATCCCAGCGCATGCTACAAATCAGGTGTAATTGACTTCATCATAAATGTCTCAGTATTATTTTCCTTGTAAGAAGGATTCTAGTTCATGTATCATATCAGTTCATATAGCGTATACGTTTACACCAAGTCTACGGCTGGTTGAACCAGCAATGCGTTTTGGCGCATATTCAACATGACTATTCCATTCACTCGCACTGACCTTAGACCCAGTTCTGATTTTGCCACCGATTGCTCATTAATGCTCAGCGACAGGAGGAAACTGTTTTAATCTGTGAAACAGTTGTGGCACGGGTTAGTACTAGAACACGACTACTCGCTAATAAACCATGATTTATTCATATCAATGACTTGCGCTTAAATTGTTTCATATCTAGTACAAACCTGACAATAAATCTGCCGACTATACTAGAGGTTTTACTGGTGTTAAACGTCGCAGTTCCTCTGTGGTATGAGGACAGCGTCTGCTTATGGCATGTATTTCTTACTTGAACACGTACGGCGCCGAAGATGACATCTCATGCCAAAGGAGTGCCCATTAACATAACGTTAATACTATACGTAACGATGTCTATTTGAGTTCTTTTGCTGCATAACAACAGGGTGAGGACAACAACTTTGGAAACAAAGCGAGAAACAGCACTAACTTAGCGTATTGTTCAATATCCACAGTCGTTTCAAACGCATGAATCGGGTATATGAATACCATGGTTTGGGTTCTACAAAGTATACATTTCCCCGAAATAATGTTTACAGCCACCTTTACCCCAAGAAACAAACAAATATTTTTACAATACTGTAAACTTTTGTTCCAATGATAATTATTCTGACCAATTTGTAGTACGCATCTTACATCCAAAAATTCTTGACATTAAATATATTCATTACAGAGTAACAAAAGTAAGTCATAGTAGCAAAAGTGATAGTAAGAAAAGTAATACAATATTCATTTTTAGCTAATGGTAGAATGTTGCGAAAATGTTTCCTGCACCCAGAAATGCATTCTTCCATTGACCTCACACGCAGGAAGAATTTCCAAATCGAAACTAAGTGGATGTGTTGTAAGTATATGTATATATTTCAGAATGTGAAGGAAAATCTCAAGAAACATGATACATATTCAGTAGATGTATATTTATGCCTAAGTATGGTTCTTTTAAATTATTTATTACTTGGGCAGTCATGACCCGAATTGTCGATTTCTCGAATAACTAAGGTTTCAAAATCGGCTCATAACTATATCTGCTAATTACTTCATCCGTTCAGGTTCATTATTGTGGCAGTTAAAGGGTTTAATCGGAGTTGTCCCTTTTGCCAGTCAATGGACATTTCACAGGGCAGGGGAAACGCTCACGCGTAACTAACATGTCTGCCACAGTCGGTTGTTACCGGTCGCGGAAATTAGAACCGTAAAGGAGACGTGTCTCTGGTTGGACAGGGAAATGTAAGCCGGCTTTTTACAGGCCCGGATAATCAGCTGATTTTTGTCCCAGGTTTATTGCTCGGATGCCGAGCAGATTAGGCAGCTTGGCAATAAGAAAAAACAGTGGAAAGCGTTTGATGGCAGAGCATTTCACAATTTCCTGAGTTCTTAGCCGTAAATTGGCGCTCATAATTGCACGCACGGACCTACAAGATTATGTGCTATTGAAAAGAAGAGAGTACAGAGTGGCGGAGGGAGGCTCGGCCAAGCATGGGTGTAAGCCGATAATTCCAGCTACAAGCTCTGGCTATTGATTTTCGTGATAAATTGAGAAGTCTCGTACTCAATCAATGGACGAGGGGCTTGTATTCACTGGATGAAATCGTGTTCGTTTGCCAGAGCTTCTCTATCAGTTATACAAATGGACTGGCCGCCTCGTCAGGCATGTCCCTCTTCTTCTCTAGCGGAGAAACTTGGCGGTCAGCTTTGGTGCGGGGTGGTCTGAGATGTCCCGAGAGCACAAGGCTGAAGGGCGGCGCCACATGTAGCCTGCCTATGCACAGTCCACGCTCACTTCTTTTTGCTACTGCTCAATGGTTCCAAAGATAAAATTGCTAAACTTCCATTCTACCGTTTTTCCGTATTCAACTAGGGATTACTTCGCATTTGGTTACCACCTGTTGAAAAAATCTTAATCAATTCCATCGTCGCAACATTTCCAGCAAGCTGCTTTCATGTCACAAGTGGATGACCGTGACATTTAAGGAAGACGAGTTTAACCCCGGTGGTGAGATGAGATCATTTCCTATGAATGCTTCAGTCGTGTATTTGACATTTATAAATCTGTATATTGCGTCTGAAGCAGACCATGTTACCTACGACAGCTTTGTGTAACCTTATATGTGGGGTTAAGGAAATGCAGTCGCCTTGGTAAAACTGTAGCGATATGGCGCGTAGGGCATGGAGAAGGTCCACCACTGACCTTAAAGACGTGACCTTATTGGTAGAAGCTTGAGTGGACTCCATACGAATGAACTTAACCATTACAGGCCACTGGACATCTCCCTCACATGATCTCATGTATCTCAGACAGAAATGTCACCCAATAAAATATAATTTTTGTTTTGCCTTCAGCGACATGGGTAGGTGGCGCCTACATAAACGGCACGGCGGAGATCATCTACGGTAGTGGTCTGGTCTGGTGTCAGGCGCCTTTCGGATACGCTCTCAGTCTGGCTATAGGTATGTAAACAAATAGAAAGTACAGAGTGCAGTACCAAAGATTGAAACGGCGTGTACAATGTCAACCATGTCATGGTCCTGAGAGATTTTGAAAATTTTTTCAAGAATCCGTGCAGAATTGCGGGTATAAAATTCCTGATTCACTTCTGATTCGCCAAATGTAAAAAGCATTCTAATAAAGCCATTATGTCCATAAAGACAAGTTCATGAAAAATTAAACATAACTGTAAAATTGTGCTGACCATTTTCAAGTTTTATCCACGATTTTAATTATTCCGTGAAGGTTGCGTTCGACAGAGCTTCTCAGTTGATCATATGTTTTATAGGCGG
The DNA here is from genome assembly GCA_016165875.1 of Acanthopleura granulata. Lineage (NCBI taxonomy): Eukaryota > Metazoa > Mollusca > Polyplacophora > Chitonida > Chitonidae > Acanthopleura > Acanthopleura granulata. The sequence goes on from JABBOT010000002.1 coordinate 30,139,454, forward strand.
CCTGTTTTTTGCCAAGCGGATGAGAGAAGAAGGCTATGTGACAATGCTGGATCCCTTCCAGAGACAGTACGGAGAGCGAATGGGCGGTCTGCTCTTCCTTCCGGCCCTTTTAGGGGAGACATTCTGGTCGGCGGCTATCCTGTCCGCGCTCGGTATGTCTGATATATCCTGTAGTTACAGACCGGTAACACGACCACTGCCCGCTGGTGACTTGTCTCATAAATAGGCCTATACCTGATGTCACTATATAAAGATATACACATTTTACACATACAACCTATACTGTTCTCACTTCTAGTTTTGGGGGCAGATATTTTGTCCCATTTTTTCTTTTCTTGAAAAGTAAAGACATGAATATGATACCTATCAGGTGGACTAAACATGTGAGAAAAGAATGAGTGAGTGAGTGCTTGGGGTTTAACGTCGTACTTAACTATGTTTCAGCCATATGACGTGGAAGAGTCCTTCTGGTGTGTGCATATAGTATGTCTTCTTGTGGCAGGATGAGTCCGTGCCGCCAAAGTGCTGCCGCCACTGGAACATCATGCTGGACACACCAGCATGACACCCACCCAGTCACATTATACTGACACCTTGCCAACCAGTAATCTTTCTTTGCTTTAAACTCTCAATACTGAACGTCAAGCGAGGCAGCAACAAGTACAATTTTTTAAAGTCTTTGGTATGAACCTGGATCTCCAGACCTCGAGGTGGACGCTCTAACCACTAGAACTCCGAGGCGGTCTGTGAGAAAAGAGAAACTGAGTGTCATCCTGTTACATTTGCACATATACTGGGCAAAAAGAGCAGTTCTGATATCTCCAAAAATTAGAACAATCTTACAGCTATACACTGAATAGTAACTTGGCAAACAGTAATTATATTATTATGTTTTTAATATATTTATATTATTTTACTATATATATGTATGTATTGTTTCAGAATAGAATTTACTTGTGCTTTGTAGTAAATGTGTTTCACACAGTACTTGAAAACCTTGGCATGTGCTTTGTAAAAGCGATCTCTATCACTAAGATTTCTTCACTCAACCCGTCCTGTAAATAGGGCCTCTCACCAAAGGCCACGTTCAGACTTCCACTCGGTTTGCTCGTAAGGTACTCCTTCACGTAAAACATTTTAATCACTGGAGGATGTTTTCTGATTTAAAAATTACTACACTATTATCGCCCACATCGTATTCCCTCTGGCCAAATGGTATATAATTTGTAGACTTTCTTGACTGTCTATAAATACCACACTTTGTGTCACTATTTATACTGTGATAAAATCAATATTGGTTTAAGTGTGGAGGCGGAGTGAGATGAAATTGTTGAGGAATCAGTTTTAACTAGTGCTGTACATTAATAGGCACCGTAACATGTGTCACTTCCAATGTTGGTAGACAAATGCAGAGGTGTATGTAAATAGCTTATCTGTCAGAGTGGAAGCGAAATACCGTGCTGAAAAACAAATTATATTTTTTCTCTGCAAATGTAAATGTCGTGCCTATTTATGTCGGATATATTTAGATGCTCAGATACAGTTACTTCACTGTCCCCATCCGATTGTTAATTTCGTTTTTTAATTACCGCTTTTAGTGATCAATAATCGAATACTCTTAAATCATCGCTTCGCTCTTTAAAAAGACGGTCTCCATACCGTGAACCATATGTATCTCACAAGATTCTGGTTGATTACAGCCACTAGCTTTCCATAACACTTACCGGAAAGCATAATACAACCATGCATTTGTTCAGATTCCCATTTAAGTCAGAGGAACTGAGTTTTTATCCAAAGAGCTGTTTTGCGGGTAATATTCGAAGTGGTACATATTACTAATGTCAACCCTGCCTTTGTTTCCGCAATAGGGGCCACCTTATCTGTGATAATCGAACTGCCCAATACCATATCGATTGTCGTATCAGCTCTGATCGCCCTAATGTACACGTTGTTTGGGGGACTCTACTCGGTGGCTTACACGGACGTCATACAACTCTTCTGTATATTCATTGGACTGGTATGTATAATAAACCACTCTGTTTCTTGTAATAAGCAAGTTGATTGAGTTGAATGAATATCTAGTCAGGCAAAAACCAATTTTCGGCCTTTGTTGGCTAAGCGTCCTTTAGAAGGTTCAAGTTTAGAGCCCTGGGTCACCTCTTGAAATCCATCCCACAGATTGGGATTTCACTTCAGGAAGTTAGTCCATTTCCGGTCTGGCTTCCTTCTGGCTTAGTGTGGCTTCCTCTACAAGTAAACCGAACCATCGTAAATAAAGTTAGTTTTTCTTGAACTCTTCCAATGCAACATAGATGCGAATCTATGGCATTTACAAACAAATTAGCCTATCATCACTTTGTGGAACATTTTTCCAGGGCGTAAAATAGGCCGACTAAATCTGAGAAATGAGTAAATAAAATCCCCTGATTTCACAACCGTTTAACGACAAAACCGAGCATAACTGAGTTAAAATTAGAACAGGAATCGTAGTGTGGTGTCATTTCCTCCTAACGCATAAAACATTGGTCAACAATGATCAAGAAAGCGAAAACAATGTGGAATGCTGTCTGTACATGCCCTGCTCTTGTGTGTCGTACAGTGGCTGGCCTTTCCCTTTGCTCTGACCAATGACGCAGTAGGAAGTATTACGGCTAACGCCACTGAAGTCTGGATTAAGACCCTAGCCCCGGGGGATACCGGTTTTTACATCGACTCCTCGTTGCTTCTCATATTTGGGGGAATCCCCTGGCAGGTGAGTTCTTTGTTCTGTTAACACCGAGCGCGAATGACAGCATCTCTCAACCACAAAGCGGATCCAGGATCTACGGTAAAGAACTATCTTGTATTAGACTATGGCAGGAACTGGTTCACAAGGTGCTACTCTTGCTGGTTCTAAATATTACTATGTGTATTTCTTTTTAACAAAGAATGCCGCACAACTGATTGTCGTTAAACTAAAAATACCTCACACGAAGAGACACATGTTCAGCTACTCCAATTATTTTGGCTACTTTTACATGTCCATTTTTTACGATTTGTTTACAGAAGTATATGTTTGAAGACAACATATAATGTCTGTGGGGCCGAGAATAATGTTGACTTGTTTAAGTGCTGAGAAAACTGTCATTATGTAATTCCAAAATGGCGGCGATTTATTAAGATGGCCAAGGTGTACAGATTCAAAGTGATCTATTACTGGACTGATCTGTGCCTCATTACCAAGTGTTTTCAGAGTCCTTCTTAAGTGAAATTCTAAGTAACTAGTATGTTTGTTATAAACAGCTGAAGGTCTCATTTTTATAAGTAATGTATAGACTGATGGGAGGATGTAAAAAGGAAGTTATGGTGTGTTTTAGGTGTACTTCCAGCGGGTGTTGTCCTCCAAGACAGCTTTCCGGGCTCAGATGCTGTCGTATGTAGCGGCTATCGGCTGTATCGTCATGGCGCTTCCCGCTGTACTGATTGGCGCTGTGGCCTCCGTCACAGGTGCGTGCTCTGTCGCCTTCCGGGATAAAAGTTTATTCTGGGACGTGTAGCAATGGTTGCATTCAAGGGTGTAATCATGTATAGTCATTCAGAAGTATATCTAGTTATGCTTATGGAATAATTTGTTAAAGTAGCTATACAGGGCTTTACTGATACAATCACAAAGGATTGTTTAAATATTACATGTGTGCAAAAAATTGTGCTATGGCTTGGTATGCGAGATAGAATCCTCTGTATATGAAGGCGTTACAGTGTCCACTAGCAGATACCATTTTTGATTCTTGGGGAAAAATCGTGTGTGAGAAGATCATTAAAAACTGTATCTGAAAATGCCATCATTGAATTTTTTCGATATTTTCCCACCAAAGTAAGCACAGTCAAATGTTTAGGTTGTCCGGTGGGTTTTAAGGACCATGTTGATGATGTTGTTCACCAGTGACGTCATGCTGACTTTTCTATGGCCCTAAAACAAAACTTTAATGTCATATTAGCGTTTTCATACACAGGCAAACATCACAGGAGTGCTCTTAAGAACAACTTTATTCAGAGCGGAAAATAAAAGTGTGCAAAATGTTGTGTGACATCACTGGAGAACCACATTATCAATATGGTGTATAAAACCTACCATGCAATCAATATATCACTGCGTTTAATTTTAAAAAAATAAAAAAAATCGAATGAAGGTATTTTCACATTCATTTTTTCATGGTTGTTCCCCCATAAACTCGATTGCTGGAGAATTGTTGACTTGTACGAGGGCAGTGACTTTTACAGTTATCTGCTCCGTGAAAGTAACCGGTTCTTTTCGAAGCTTTAATGTCTTGAGCTAATTCGAGAACTCTTGTTAAGGACTCTTGCTAACTAGATAGTTCATTGCAAAATCGTCATACAATGATTAAGGACTTACTGGTACATGTTGTATATCTTTATTTCTACTAGACTGGAATCAGACGGACTATCATGGAACGGTGCCGATCCCCAAGGAGCAGCAGAAACTGATCTTACCTCTAGTGCTCCAGTACCTCTGCCCTGACGTCATTTCCTTCATCGGGTTGGGAGCTGTGTCAGCTGCCGTCATGTCGTCCGCAGACTCCTCTATCCTCTCCGCTAGCTCCATGTTTGCAAGGAACGTCTACAAACTCATCTTCAGACAAAACGTAAGAACAAACTTCTACAAACTCACAATGAGACAGAACGTTAGTCCAGAGCATATCGAACGCTTAATCAAACAGGGCGTTAGAACAGAATAATACGAACTAACGTTTAGAGTGGACATAGAAATAAAGCCCTTGTTCTTCAGAAAAAGCGTAAAGATAGCCTTTGAGCGTAATACAAACAGCAACGAAATTGCCTTCCAACCCACCTGCAATCAAAACGCATTAGCAGACATTTATAAACTGATCCTCGAGTTAAATGGCAAAAAGAAATGAAAGTAAAATGATGAAGAGAGCAGAATATGAGAAGTTTTCAACGTTCACGTGTTTGTTTGACAGGCCTCTGAACGGGAAATCATCTGGGTGATGCGCGGGGCTACCCTGGGCGTCGGAGTGCTGGCCACTATTATGGCCATAACCGTGGATTCCATTTACTTCCTCTGGTACCTGTGCTCGGACCTTGTCTATGTCATCTTGTTTCCTCAACTGGTGTGTGTTGTGTACTTCCGAGGGACAAATACTTACGGGTCTTTAGCCGGATATCTCGTTGGCCTCTTCTTCCGGTTATCTGGTGGGGAAGAAGCCATTTATATACCACCTTTAATAGAGTATCCTATGTACAACGCAGAGACCAAAACTCAAAACTTTCCCTTCAAGACACTGGCCATGTTGCTAAATCTGACCTCAGTGGTTTTTGTGTCCTATCTGTTAAAGTACCTATTCGAGAGTGGCAAGATTCCCCGGCGTTACGACTTCTTTAATTGTATTGTCAAGATTCCTGAAGAGAATATAGCTCTAGCCACGAAAGAGCCCACCAACGAGTTAACAGCAATAACTCCGGTGAAGGAATATGTTAACCCGGCACTAAAGCTGTCCAGGGAAGACATCATCTCTGACTACGGATCATTGGCCGAGGATTTTGTTCAACCCGGGGAGAAGAAGGCACCAATTGATTTTGAGAATTCAGCAATGTCCAACCCGACAGGAAATTAAACAAGGTTGATCTTAGCTCACAGTAAATTTGTAGTTCTTCTGTTTTTACTTTTTTACGAAACTCATCAAGAATTCGTAACAGTATGACGTTGTGTTCCGAATAGAAATTGTAGGCCTGTGACTGTTCGCGAGACGTTTCGCTGACAGTTGCAACCAAGAATGATAACTCAAAGTGTAGCCATTGAGTATGGTAAAGTATAAACATGCACTGTCCTCCGTGTGTTCTCGAAATGAATGACTAGCATCTTAAGAACATGCGAACCTATCTTGCTCCGGTGACCATAACCATTCATGTTTAACTCATCGCTGATATATGTCAGATCTAGAAACTTAAGAAAGCAAATATTTGATATTTACACCCTAGGATTTCTCCATAGATTAAGGAGACATGTCTTAACAGTGTGCGAAGGAGTTAACAAAGATCGGTGAGTAGGTCACTATAGTACGATGTACCAGCCTTACATATCCTGCCCGCATCAGCGGACCTGTACATAAAGCTTTGGCTTCATCGTGATATTGTGCTGTTAATCATCCTGTAAATAACTCGTTATATGCTGACGTCATGCAAATATTGTATCTATATATCTCGAAAGAAGTCTTTCAGCGTGTAAAGGATTCACTCACTGTTGTTGAGATGGGCTTCACGGGAGAGAAGAGGTCAAAACCATTCGAGGGTTATTCTGTTAAACAAAGATTGTGTTTGAAGGTGTCCGATTAAAAACCGAAACATTGTATATAACGCCTGTAGAAGAATGACAATGGGTTTATCGTGTTTTCTATACGTAGGTTACCATAATAGTGTTCCGCAGGCCTAGTCTGTAGGTAGTTTGAAGGCCAGGTGCCGATTCCAGGAAGCCAGTTTTTACTTCAATCAAAAATCCAAACTTGTGCGTGAAAGCTGCTTTTTGGACCCATGATGTTAAACATTTGAAGATGAGACTAGTGTTAAGAGAAATTTATCCAACTTGAACGCGCTTTTTGGAATCGGTCCCAGATTGTTACTCAAAAGTTTGTCGATAATTAGTGATTGTGAAATATGTCTGATGGAATGACATTCAATACTGTGAGATGAAATAACAGCTCCTAACCGTCTGGGTGTTGGTGAGAAAAATATTATGTACAGGGGAAATCTACTATCGGGACAAGAGTTTACAGATATGATTGCCGTGGTAAATGTTCTTGTTGAACTTGTTGATTCCTCTATGACTGGTTGATCATGTTTTTCCTATAGAGGAAGTAATACCTGCGCTTGTAGATATTTCCATCATCATCAATTGAATGTAGTCACTTAGCACCATTTGTCGTAATATATGTATGTAGAGGAGGCGAACATATTTGCCCAATGGGTGACACGGCCTTGTAATAAATTGTTGAAGCAAGTTGAAATCTCCTCCAGATGTTACGTTTATGTCTTCGCTCATTTACTTATACCCACTAGTTGAGGAAGAGGAATAAAAGATAAGAGGGTATAAAAATGGATATGTAACAAAGGTTTCTTTGTCACGTGTTCAGGCGAAATGTCACACGTTGTCAGGACTATTTTTTTCGAATCGTGGCTGCCATTCAAAACGATTTCTTCTGCTCTCTACATGCTCAATGCTTCGATGCTAATTGACTGATAAAGACATTGTTAGCTTTGTGTATGAGCTGTTTCTCGCTGCATCCACAACAACAGACCCTGTTTCCGTCATGGACGCCTGTACAGGTTTGCGATAAGTACATTTCCTCGCCGTGGTTTTCAGATTAGTGAATGTGTAATTCCTCCATCGCACAAGGCGAGTGAGAGATGAAGTGCTTAGGCTGTGTACAGGTGTTCCTTCTTGTCTTGAACTGTCTATGGTACATCAATAATTCACTGTTTTCTGGGAATCTTGGGCTTTTCCTAACCATAGCATCCGTTTGCGTGCGGACTGATGATGAGACAATAGACCTCTGAGAAATAGATGGCGCTGGATAGGAGACGAAACATTCATTCTGAATAGCCCCTCCCACAGTCGTAACAACGCGTGACTTCATGGACGACGTGACCAGCTGACTGCACGAGCATTGCTGATCAGTAACAAATCAATGATTGGCTGTCCGAATAAATTACTCCATATTTTTGTTCTATCTTACAAGTCCAACTGATTGAAAGAGGCCCACTCCCCAAAGAACTAACCCGAGGTTACAATGAGATCACTCTGGAAGACCATACCCGCATATCCTGTTGAAATACAGAGTAGCCATAACGACGAAGTGGTGGGCTCAATGGGCTTCCATAGATTACAGAATGCGTGGGCTGTGTCTCTCATTAATCAGGCCTTCGTGGTACATGGGCACAACATCCTTACCAGTCGTCTATAATGTGAATTATGTATTGAATAAAACCAAATTCCTTACCACACGAGAGCGTTCTATCTTGCGTAAAACGTAAAAGCCAATTGGATAAGACTTGTACAGAATTTATAAGTGCCTAAAGATATTTTAAAACGGTAAGGGTAGTTGGAACTTTCCGTTTAAATTCAGCGTACGATCAATAACGACAAACCCTTTGTAGCAATAATTGGAGGACTTCGTGCAAAACCCAGGCCTTAAGGCGGGGAATTAAGGCGAAGGAGGTCTTTCGGAAAAAAGGCGAAGAGTGTATTTTTTTTATATAGAAATAAATATTGGAGGCGAACACGAAATACTGAGATAAAAATTAATTTCTTTCAAGAGCTCAGCGTTAGTTTTTATTTGAGGAGACATTTAATTTACTTTAACGTCTTTGTGTAAATTAAGTTTCACAGACAAAGGCAAATAGCGCCACTCCTTGCTATTGCTATGCATTGTTGTCACTTTATTTAACACCCTACCAGTTTTCTGCGAATCTTGCGTTAAAACCAGCCTGTTCTTTGATTAAGTTTTAATCAGGACTTTTCACCATGGAAGCTGAGGAGATGATGATGTAACGGAACCACTGATTTTCCTGTCGATTTTCCCTTTCGGTAATTTACTGTAAACCTAACGGGATAACCGTTTAATTCCTAAAAATTTAACCGTAAAAGTTTAACTGTGAAAGGCATCTATTTTGACGTGTTTGGTTTTCTGGCCCTGCAAACCCTGACCAATATCCGGTACGTCTTTAACGTATGGGGAGAGGAGCAGATAAAAGGTTATCAGTAGAAGGCCTTATAGAATTGGGAAAGCAACTACGATTCCTTGTATCGGTAGCATTGCCGGTCAAACTTTGAAAAACGAGTATTTGTTTGTATCGACCACATGGTACAGCTTTAAATTTTACCTTGTGTCTTCAGTAATACGAATGGATCAAAGCATGCCAGTCCCCAACCTCCTATCCCCGTCTCCAAAGCTTTCTAATTGGAAGTCTCCCATTCAAGTAATTACAGTCAGGGTGTCTTCCACATATTAGCAGTTTGCCTTCATGCCACAGTTCTCTGATCACTGGTTAAGTACCCATGCACTCGCCGATAACGAAGACATCAGATACGCTAGACTCGACCTCGGGGCTGCAGTGTGGGCAATAACCTCCTCATCCCCAAGTTAAGGAACGGTATCTCCCGTCTCTGTGACAATGATATTCTGCTTCCTGAAAACTTAATTGTCTCTTTCTGTACAAGATTCGCATGATTACAGATTCAGACTAAACCTGAACATTCAGTTGAAATTGAAGGACATATTACATAGTTTGTTGCATAACGCCAACATGGAATTTCAATAGTCGTGATGTATTTTGTGACCTTGCCACAGGTCAGCTCAGGATTCCTGTGCAGGTTGTACTGAGAAAGTGCATATACTGAGGTTACATCATAAGATAGCTGATGTGAAATTTTCGCCGTTGCATGTCGCACTTTAATGGCTGAGCGATTGTCAAAAATTTACAAATTCAGTTTTAAACTTTAGGAGATTTTAGTAGACCCTTTTGTGAAAGCTTCCTATAACATCCATGGCCATATAATCTGTTACTTGCGATGACTAGACGATGTATTATTTTCTTTGGGGGGGGGGGGGCTGGACAATGTATTCAAATTCTCAGATTTTTTTTATATCTCAGTTCTTCTGCAAACAAATCCTCTTTAACTATTGTTTAAATAAAATAATGAGCAGGCTATATTACCCTCTTGTAAATTTCTGTCAGCACGTTTTTCGTCTTATTCTCAAAAGACACATGTTGACGTGCATTTCATTTGATTGGAAGTAAGGTTTTGTCGCAGTACCGTCATGAATACGGATGTCTCAGAGCTGAGTTAGGAAAGGTCCTCCGAGACCTCGTTAGTATGCAGAGATTGGACGACACAATCTATTGGTAGGATGAGCTGGTCCGTGCGGGTTCTCCCCGCAAGGGTTCCCTGGACTCCGCGACCAGCCTTCAGGGCCAGTCCATCATTCCCCGAATCAACCAGTCCCGAAATTCCCCCAACTAGTCCCCAAGTGTCTGCTCCAATCAATAACCTGTTCAACTTGTTACCATTTAATTTTCTGCTTTCTGCCTCAACGAACCCATCAAGGCTCGGTACCATGGATTACAAAATGTATTATCTTGTAATCTGCTATAGAAGGTTCACTCCTCGGCTCAGGTCTGCTGGGATTCGCTCCTCACTGAATAGTCTGATTTCTGTGGGTGATACTCCGAATACTCAAGAACACAGCTAATTACAGGTTTCCCTTTGAATGAATGCAGGGAAAGTTTACGTGTTGTAAATTTCTTGCTCTGCTTTCTGATTGGGTCAGATCAAAGCCCACATCCGGTTACGGTTTGTCAAAACTGGGCATGCCCCGAGAGCAATTAGTACTTGAAACCGCAGCTTCGGTCCCTAAATATACTTTCTGTGGAATCGAATACTCTAATTTATTCCTCTGAACTTACCAAACTTCCCAAGTTGATACAATCCTTCAAGAAGTTGGAGATACCTTTGAAATTGCTATTCACGTCTATGTGGAAAACTCACATTTGTCGTTATGCGTGCGCTCGGAATTTGTTAATTTTTACACTGAAATTCTGAATTTAAGGAAGCCTCTTGTCACTGACAGACTCACATTGTGCGAAGACTTATACATTAAGGGATTACACTGAACAAGGAAAGTACAGAGGGAAGAGCCACAACTCCTGATGTAGATGAGAGTTTTGACGGCGCATTTAGTGTCTGATCAAACACGGAGACATTGATCGTCAATGGAGGCAAAGGCGAAATCAATTGAAGGGAAAATCGCTGTTTGCTTCTCCACGGAAAGATCAATGTAGACATAATAAACTCACCAAGCTTCCTACGAGAGATTCATTTGTAGCTAAGATTGTCGGATAATCATCCCGACATTTCCACAGACTCGTCAACTAAGTACAGGGTTTTTCTGGATCCGTGAGTCGGGTTTTGGGGCTGTTGACATTGATAACCCTTTGACAGTGTGGCTTGGACCTCCCCTTGACGCGCTCACTGAGTTGAGACACTAACGCAGCAGTTCCGATCTCAAAGGCCACGCGGGACCCCTGCAGAAGACACGATCAAGCCCGGTGCTGTAGAGATCTGGACAGAGAATTCAATACTGTCAGCCTGACAGAAAAATCTATATATGAGTTCTATATGCTCATTACACATATCTCCGGTTAAGTTACCTTCTCACAGGATGTGCTTCGGTCCTAGTCGCTTGTTGCCATATTATCTTGCACAGTTTCGCGGAGGCTTATCCAACCTGAACCAAACCAACTGCCGCACCTGTTTGTGGACAAGACTGGGCAGAGATTGACAAGACAGACTACACTATTCATGGCTATTTGATTTACTCTCTACGATAAAATCTAGACAACAAGGCTGCCACCAGTTTTGTAAGTATAAAAAGCATCTCTGTTCGTTTTCGTCTCTCTTGGGTCGACAGAAGAAAAATAAATTGCACTAGATTTACACTTCTTGAATCGTGTATTTCCTTGTGCTTGCAAATAGTTGAAACACAGTCTTATGGTTGTAGAATTTACCAATTCACTGATTACAATTTTTCAACGAACACCCACCGTTAATCCTAAGTATTTTGGTGGAGTGATAAAGATGTAGCTAGTGGTTGATAGCTTTTATGTGTGGTCTGTTTGCTGAGAGGCTTTGTGGATTAGCGGAGACCTCAGTTTGTTTAGGTGTTATCTGGAGAGCAAAAAAATCCGTAAATTGTCTCCGTTTACTCAAGGATTGTTCGTGACCCTTTGATCGATTTTACAATTCCCTCGGGCACAATCTCCTTCATGTCACTATAAAAATAACAGAAGACATTGGAAAATGCCCTGTTGCACAGTGTAGATGCCATTTTCCTTTCAGTCCTTTGCAGCATTTATGTGTGGAAGTAAAAGTTCGTTCACTGTTTTTAACGCCGAGTGAACAGATAATCTAAATCCTACGATTAAATATTCATTTTATTGGCAGCAGCGTCGTTCCCTTGGAAACATGAATATAAAAGCTGAACATGAATGAAATATGGGCATTAAATAGGGCAGGACTGTAGCGGGTAATGAAACGGTATTTATTCCATTATTGCACGATCAATTTATCGATAAATCATCTGTTACAAGACGGGCGTGTGCTGCAGGTCTTGACAGCGGCTTTACCAAACGTCCTGACAATCGGTGGTAATGTACACCTGTCAATCTCTGTAGAGTATCGGAATCCTTCACAGGATAGCAGTCTGCTTGGTGACGCAAAGCTTAGCTCTCAGCCCTAACGCGTTTTGTTATCTAATACATACCGGTAAAACTGTTGTGCTGACAAAAGCTTTTACAGATTGAGGTAAAATACTTGTAAGATCCAATAATTCGAGGCGGAAAAGAAATTATCATGAATTCTTAGAATTTGGAGAAGTACTTGTGTGGTAGAAGATAAAAAAGAATCAATTTTTGGACCTAGATTAGTGAATTAAGTACAATTGCATTTCTTTGTCGTGTAGCGTGCTTTATAAAGCGCACTGGTTCGCATAACTGTAACAAATATTTGTTCATTTTATTTGTTTTATTTGTATTTAACTCTTCACTCCATACTGTGAAGGCAGCCTGGTTTAGGTGTGGGGAGTGGAGTGAGGTGAGGACGAGGGTGCCCTAAGGAAACCAGAGCTCTCCGTCAGCTACCTGACAAAACTCTAGACTTAATGACAAATCTGGACTCGAGCCCACTGGTCAGCTAATAAATCTGTGGCTTAACGTCCGTAAATTCAGTCGTGCTTTGGGCATGTAACTACATATTCACCGAATATTGTTTTCCATGCAAAACTTTGAAATGTGGCTTTTTAAAATCAAACCACTTCGACCAGAAAAAAGCCCTTTTAACTGTATGTAGTTAAATTGCTCATTCTCAAATTCAGAATTTTTTTACTGTATTAATTCTAATTATATATGCCTATATTTAAAATACACCACACAATGATCTCTTTTTACGATCCATACTGGAATTTTTGTTGTTCAACAGAAAAGTTGGTATCGCCAGAGCCGTTAAAAGTGATTGAAAGAGACAAGTCATCAAATATTTACCATTTGACAGTCGCAGCATTGTTGGTAGTTTGAGTCATGTTCTCTCCTACACACTGTCCCAGTTAACTGTGTCGTAGAATTGGCTTTTGGCTCACATCTGACATAAATAACTAATTCAGTTTATCACAAAAAAGAAAGAAACAATTTTTTGTTGTACAACGTAACTATCGTTATTAAATATCGTATTTAATTATCTGACACTCCGAATGTTCTTGGCTCTCATCATTTAATGAATACCTGGCGAATCGAGTACCGTGTTCAAGGTATACAGTTGGTTTACTATATAGACACCTAGTCCCACCTAAACCATTCGGGTTTCGTGACAGGGTGCAAACGGTAATTACAAAATTTATGTAAAACCTTGAATACTTCTGAGCTAACACGGAGATTTATGCCTTTTCTTTGGGGTACCATTATACCTCAACTGACCACACAGAGGTAAGGTGAAGTGAAGTACTCACGTGGATAGGAGGACCACTAGATGCAATACTAGACAATATGCATCACGTATCCCCAAACGATGGCTATAGTAACACAGGGCTAAGTGACATGTATCCTACCGGTCAGCTGTCATCAAACCAATCGGATTGACTAACCTGTGAAGTTCCGGATACCAGATGACATGTACAAATTCTAAGAATTCATGATAATATTTAAGTTCTCATATGTAAAAACACAATGGAATATTTACACACAGGCGAATACGGATTTTTGAAATGGTTATTGTATTGTCGTTCAAAACTCAAGACTTATGAATTTTGAATTTTGTTTAACGTCATGTTACAGAAATTTCCATTTACACCATATCGGTTAGTTTTGTGGGTGAAGAAAATCGAAGTACCCTAGGTAAACAGCCGACCTTTGGCAATTGACTCACGAACTTCGCCACGGACTTACGCGCCACGCTGGTACGGGACAAGTGGTATTCCACAAACGTTATACTGCACAAAGACCCACCGCCGTGACCATCCACATCGACATCTTAGAGGATAATTGAAAATAAATTGATAATTTCTGGGTATTCTGGTGTATAGTTTTACCAAACTGAGCACGCAATGTGTAGTCTTTTGTATGCCGACAAACTGATAGCGCATCGTGTCAATGAATTTTACAGAACACCTTGGCAACTCAGTGAAGGTTAACTATTATATCTGCTTCTGAACCTTGGCGTCGAAACCGACATACATATGTACAAAGATATACGTCACCAAAGGTAATACACCTGTGGAAGATTGCCATTTTCGTCTGAACCCAAGGCGACGTTGTTTCTTTTCATTATTATTTTGTTTGCTTTTCAGAAATATAATTACCCCTAAAAACTATCAAAGAATTTAAGCTTTTAAACTGCATTTCTGCGTGAGACCAAGATCATTTTCAATAATTTTGCTTGGCGGGAAATACAGTTGAAAATGAATGTAGCAAATTATATGCTTGAATGCTTGACATACTTGTATAGCGTTCTACTCGTGTGCTTGATCATACGTGTACCTGGCTGAGCTCTTCGGGTTCCTTCATGAAAGCTGAAGCGACTCGGATCTTGAAGTGGAAATTGCCGTAGGCTACTGTATCTAGCCTTGGCACATTCGAAGGAAATGGGTTTTTCTGACTAGTTAAGAGAAGCAAATATTTCGATTAACCACATAAGATAAATAGCGTACACTAGCAGCTCGGCACAACTCCATTTAGCCGATGGTCATATTCAGATGGGATTTGTGTAAAGACTCTGTTGATTCCGCGGATTCTTCTCGAAACAAAGTAAGAAATTTTTAAATCAAAAGGACGATTTTGAGGTCCTAGTTTTGGATTAAAAATATCTGTGCAGTTTTATATTTCTGATTATCCCCGGTGCAGGATCATGACCCTAACCCGTGCTCTTGCCTTTCGGACTTTTAAGGACAGTGATAATAGATCTCGATTACGGTTATATGCCGTTGGATAAGAAGGCACATGTAATACTGAAGCTCTGAGCGGCCATGTCTGCGCAATGGCGGTAGGCTAGAATCAGTTCCCAGTCGATAATCAATGCGCCGGTCCTATTTCGCGGACGATAATTGGTGCCGTAGCCTGCTATACCCGTCACGTTTCTTTAGTATGTTTATACAACTAAACAAACATTTCTTCCTTTTCCCCACATTGGGAGAAAGTACTTGAACGGTTTTGCAGAAGGTCTTTGGAGTACTCCACAGCTAATCTCTTCCTGCTCGAATATCTGCTCTAGGAGGACGCGCTCACAATAAAAGTGTCACTGATGGCAAGACTCTCCTCCGCAGATCCTCTCTTAGCAAGTTGTCACAGTGACAGTCCGGGATGAACCTGCGCGGAGAATTGGTTCATTCACGGACACAAACATGACCATCAACCTGTAGGATCTTCAGAACAACACTAATAGTATTACGGGCCTTGGGAACGGGAATAGCTTCGGACATAATCGTCCTCGACTGCTCTCCGCGTTTCTTGGATACCCAGTGCGTTATCCGTAAGGGATCTGTGTTCGGTGATTAAAATAAAAGAGAATGGCCTAAAATTGGTTTGGACCAACTATTAAAAAAAATCTCAAGAAAGGTATCGATGAACGGAGGAAAGCATTATCCCCAACAGATGGTATAAGCAAATTCGTTCAAAAAAGAAAAAGAGGAGTTAATGCGGATGAATTTGGTTGCAGAGATTTCAACGAATCATGTAGATAAAATGTTTAAGTGTACGGGGTGAGCTAATTTGGGGGCGAATTAAGAGTGACTAAATAAAGCTTTGGTTAACGTGTGAATGCAGGAAATGGAGCATGAAATAACCTGTAAAGCATCGCAAGTTTGAGAATGGGTGGAACAGGGGTAATTATATCAGAAGAAGATGATTCATCTGGCAATGAAGATGTGAAATGTTTGTGGTTATCAAATGATAACTATCAAGACATAACTGCAAACGAAGGGACAATGGGCTGAACAATATCTGATCTAAGCTTCAGCTGGACTGGAAAAATTAATTAGGAAAACGTGTCTGTTTATTTCATTGATTTGTGTTTAATATTAAATACTGAAATACTTCTTTAATATTAAATAATGGAGAGTAAAACCAGAGTCGCGACAACTATGGTTTATATAAACTTCTAAAGGCGCACGTCAACATGGTAATGTGCCTGTTGGCAAATGATCCTGCGCAATCTGTGAAATCTCGCCTGTTGGCAAATGATCCTGCGCAATCTGTGAAATCTCGCCTGTTGCCAGTTTGCCTCAGATTGGTGATTGTTCTCACTGTTCATATAACTGTTCAAACAATAGCTACACGGATTACCGGGATTTACGTAAGAAAGAAATGCTGTGATTTTATTTACAATTTATTCGACATCACTGGTCTAGAATTACTCAAATGCTGTGCTGTCAACACATATAACACTCAGTAGCTCGAAACCATTGCAAAGCGAGAAGACATTTGTCACAATTAAACCGGGAGAACCCAAAGGTAAATTTAATTATTATGTAGTACAGGACTCTAAAATGGTGATGGAAGAATTCTGAGAAATGACAGTGTTTTAAAAAACCTTTTAGAATTTTGCTAGATTTCACTGAAGGTGCCCTGGAAAGATTTTAATTGAAAAGATTTAAATCTTATGCTATTTTTTGAGTAGAAGTAGTTACAGAAATGTGCCTAGAAAAGACGCAATTGCAGACGTGAAAATGGACATTATTATTTTTTAAAAATGTATTTGGGGTGAATCTTGTTAGATTTTGTGATTAATACATGGGAAGTGGTGAGATTAAGCGGAGGAAAATTGTTCAGTTCTGAGAACCATCTGATTGATAAGACCATTAGATATTATCTTTGGGAGTAGAAGGTAAAAACGCCTAGTTCCGAACGGATCAGAGAACGGTAAAACCAGAAGTTGCAGGAATTGATTGAATCTTGGAGTGTGAACATTTTCCAGACTTCCCAGCTCTCCATTTAATGTGCTAAAACACCATTTACTCTCAGCAAACGACTGATTCTAAAAGACGAATAGTTTTTCCTTTAGTACCAGTTAGAGCTTTCTTGTTGAACATGGTACAGGGAAAGCGTGTTACATATATCAGTAGAGTTAATTTGAGAGGTTATTTGTGAAGGTCGGTACCGCCCAACGACCTCCGGGCGCTCGTGAAAAACCCTGTAAATCAAGAAGACGCGTTTTATTGCCCATTGCCAGGGATTCCGAAAATTGTGCTTTCTGTAAGGCCTCATTACTGTGGTGTCACCTATTCCACCAAAAGCCCGGCAACCATCCGCCAAAAATTCCGCGCCCAACTTTAATAAACAGGGCAGTTGTTCAGGCACTGTTTCAAAGGCGTTTTGATAAACAAGGACAAAAAGATATATTGCGTAATCCACAAAAGCGGGAATAAAAAACTGGGTTCAGGGAACAGTAGATGGCTTGGGTTATTCTCTTGTCGGCAGTGGACGCTTGATGAATTGCAGACAAAACGCTTATTTTTCCCCACTGTCAGATTGTATGGTCTGCCTGTCGTTGGCTAAGTCAGCTTTATTACCCTCGAGGGAGAAGACATCAAAAGGAGCTTTGTATGCCTGAATCTTTAGAAAATAGGCCATATAGGTTCCAAAAAAATCATCGCAACGTTCTTTATTTCGTCCAAAAATATTTGCTGTGATTTGATTGTTGTTGAGCTCTATACTTTAGGATGTTTTACTTATCGTGGAAAAGCACCAGGGCGAGAGTTAGTCTTATAAAAATAAAAAAGAACACCAAAGATTCTCGTCTGAGAAATTTGTAAATTATTGATAATAAAATGGGGTTCAAAGTGTCTTATGCTGTCTTTTGAAGCAATACTAAAACCTGTGAAGCACTTAAAGAGACACAGCAATGTGCAGCTCTCCGCAAAAGAGCATCCAGGGCTCAAAACAACTAATTTGCATTGACTATGTTAATTACATGGACTCATTGTGATAACAGATGAAATGTTCTGTAGCCTATACTGTATTTCCTGACAAACAGATGTTCTGTATTGTTATGAGGAACTGTATTAAAACTGAAATACAATCCGGTTTCCTCACGCCATAATGCTGGCCACCACATGTCGCAGCATTTAAGATGTTGTACAAGTTTAATATTTGCGTTTTACAGAAGTGCATAATTCAGAGGCGCCCCGGCTGTAGGTAAATATACAAAGTCCGGGATATTTAACCTACGTTTACTAACGAAGCGTGATGTTTTCCATGGAGGTGTACGAGTGTGACTGGAGGGTGTACGAGTGTGACTGGAGGATATTCTTCCCCTTTCTCATATTTTATGAAAAAGTATAATTTATATAAGTATAATTTTTTGAATTAAACATCTGCGCCCCACAGTGAAAGATCTTTGTTCCCTTAGGCTGACGGACTAATGCAGAAATATTGATACTGAGCTATAATAGCGCATCTTACAAGCGTGGATGCGTAATTGTTCATGAAGAAAACTGTGCTTGAGGAACTTTCACTTAGGTGAGAAGGATACTGTAGACTTCACAATGACGGTGAAACCAATGGTCCTGTACTTCTGTATAATTCTGTTCACTGTAGCACGTTGTAAATTTTTTGGCATTACAAGCGAAATGTTGTGTGACAGTAGTTCACCTATATTTGCATAACACTGTGATGCAATACTTTTGATTTGCCCATAATGATGCAACGTTACTCATTGGATCAAACCTACACCTAAATCTACGAAGGGAAGAATGTTTGACTACCTTAGCACATGAAAGTAGAATTCCACGTATAGCAGAACTGTATAGCTCTACGTATTAATCTTTGAACCAGAAGGCCATCGGGTCTGTGTAGGAATTATATAGCCTTTATGTATTCTTACACTCAATTTTTATTTTGTTGGAGACTTTTACTCGAGACTCCTTACTTTATATCACCAATGAAGTGCTCTCTTATAAAGAAAATATGACTGTCAACTTGATGCGAAAGTGTGATATCGTTTATTGAGGAGAGTGACGGATATAACACGACAGCCAACCCATTGGTAAGGCATTGCAAATATACCAAATTATGCAGAAGGGGATGCCATATAGAAATAATTTTAGAAAAAAACTGTGATAATATATATCTGATTGGGAAGAATTCTCCTTGACGTCAAGTTAAAAAGAGAGCTGGAAAACTAGATAGAAGGGTAATAAAATTATGGCCAAAATTTTGCTTTCTGGTGAAAAAAGAGAGAAACCAATATTCACTTTCTATTTTCAGTATTATCATGTCATCCACAATATCGGTATATCCTTCGCAATGCTTTTTTTAAAGACAGCGGATAGCTCTTCTAGGATGTAGAAAGACAGTCACTGTTATTTCTGATTACAAGATACTCGTTTTGATCGGCTCCGTTTACCCTCAAAGATCGCTACGAATATTGCTCGTTTTTGATGTCGCTATGTTCGTTGAAAGCAGATGATATTTTTAGCTTTATAGACCTGAATGAAGTCAATTAACCACGTTTAAATGAGACATTATGGAGTCACTCTCTTGATCCTCTGATGGGTTAGAGAGTAAACTGTTCCAACGTGGCTATAGACAGGGTTTATTTTTTGACGCACTTAATGATACATACACCTATGATGCTTCAGTGTTTCACGTTTTCCTGATGTTATTTGAGGTGAATCTGACAAACATCGAAACAACCACGTGCACAGAGTGATTGGTTCATATCGTGATGCCGTGCTCTCTTCCTTGTCCTGTCTAATATACGAAGGCACTTAATTCAAGTCCATGGCGCTCCGACTTACTCTATATCAAACTAGACTTCCGCCGTTGCTCAACTTTCCATTCTATTAATATTTGTCTTCAGCCTTCCAGAAAAAACCTTAATGGCAAAGATTTTCCTTCGCGTGCCCATAGAGTCACGTGATTGCGAAAGTCTCCGAACTCATCCATTGACCGGGCCACTTTCTTTCGTTTCCGACGATGTTTGAGATAGAGCTGAGATCAAGGCATATATAGTCTACGAGAAATCGATAGCGATTTCTAGATCCTGTATCAAGTTCTGTTTATGACCCTGAATCGTACAGTGGAGAAGGGAGCGCCCATTGATCAGGTCGCCATATTCCCAAGCCTCACGGATACAATATCTACAATATGTGATCATTAAATCAAAGTGCAAACCCATTCGCTTCTACACTGGAGGAACTGTGCTCAAAATCAATACTCCCCCTGTTTAACACTAATTCAACTTCAAAAACGCCTTCTGCACAAAAACGTCTTGGCATATATCTTCAGGGAAGTTGATTGGCTGCCAGACTCATGTCAGAGGAATGTGAGACAGTTGATGTAATTATATCTTCGGTGAGGATAGCTGTCTTTATCAAGGCAAAGTGTCTATGGTACAAGGCGTAATTACGACTGCAGCATTCCGTCGTTTAATTGTGTCTCTGGTTGGTCACATGCTTATTTAAGTCATGCCAATATTGGGATATACACACGCCGGAAATGGTACAAGTATGTGACTTCATTGTGGCAGTACTCATGCTTTCATTAAGATATGATTCAGTACTTTTTTACAGAATAATAACAATAAATTCGAAAACTACTTGGGAGGTGTAAAAAATATTACTTGGAAAAAAAACTTTTCGACGTGGGCGACACGGGTCTCTGGGAGGTGACGCACAAGCTACATGCTGATGTAAGTAACCGGAAAGTGGATGTCATGCAGATGAGCGACACGATTGTGACAGTTGTATATGATAATACCAACAGGTTTGTTTGTTTGCTTGTTTGTTTGCTTGTTTGGGATTTAATGTCACCACGTAACTGGTGGAGAATGCAATCCCTTTTCATTTTACAAGTCAGACTGTGCATGGTGATGCATACGTGCTAGCTTTGCCGGGGCATAGATGGACATTGCGTAATAAGTCAGAATTGCTTTACACATGAATTCACTTTCATCGGTTCATTAGTTTGGCACATAGATTGTAGGATAGATAATGAATATGTTTTGCATTTACACGTTCCATCCAGGAGAATTAGTCCTTTGATATTTTCTGGTTTTGAAAAGCTCGAGTTGCTGTAACTTAAGCACTTAATTACAACAAAACAACATAACAGCAACAAAGAATAACATGGCAAAGTGAACTATAGACCAGCTCATCGGCGACAGTGAGACATCCGAGATCAAAGGTACGTTCGTGAACCTCTTGGATGACGTGCGGGGTCTTCTCCGCTTCTGTTGTTGGCAGGTCTGTATTGTCGGGCCAAAGAGGACACACTGTCATCGCTTGGGAAAGAGGTTATGCGTAAGATAAATACATGCTCAAACCTGCATGAGCTTGTGGGGTTTCCGTCCTATATGTAACCTCACGTTAAAGTCACCATGAGTTTTTTGGAACACTTCCAATGTAACCTCACGTTAAAGTCATCATGAGCTATTTTGGTAATCTCCAGTGTAACTTCACGTTAAAGTCATGAGCTATTGGGGTAACCTCCAGCATAATTTCATGTTAATGTCATTATGATCCTATGGTGTTACCCTCCAATGTAACCTCACGTTATAATGTCATCATGAACCTATGGTATTAGCCTCCTGTGTAATCTCGCGTTAATGTCATAATGAGCTAATGTTTTCAGCCTCCAATGTGCACGTTTCTTTTCATACTAATGTCATCATGAGCCTATAGTGTTAGCATCCAAGGCAACCTTAAGTTAATGTCTCCATGAGGTGACAGAGTTAGCCTACAATGTAAACTCACGTTAACAGCATGTATTGTATTTTTAAAAAACATTTTTCATATTTCTTGTGTATCGAATGTAAATGTGTATTGACTTCTTGTTGTCAAGCCCATTGTGCCTCTGTCATGTTTACAATGGCTTGTAATTGCTCTCAGTATATAAATGTAGGCCTATACAACATCTATACGGTGTCCAGCCACGATCAATCATCATCAAGTGTCCTTGTACACTCTGAGAGTTTCGAGAGTACTTACTGCCATCTATAGTCCCCACATACCCGCTTATTACCAGCCCAAATCATCGGGCGCTTATACGGTTCAAGGTGTAGGGCCTATGTGTATGGCTAAGGAATTTATTCCGTCGCAAACCAGCGGTCTGGTAGCAGCAAAACACACGTCAAACAGACTTCCCTGATACCAAAGATATGTGAAGACACAGGCCTACAGATTGTAGAGAGAAACAGGCCTACATAAGCTCAGTAAGGAAACACGCGCCGGTCAGCTGTGTTAAAGGTGCTGTTGCTAGAGCCCACTACACTACCATCAAAGCAGTCGTGTGTGCGAATCATGTCAGGTGATAGGCAACAACCTAGTGCAGAGCTCAGTTTTAATTTTTTTTTTTCTGTGTTTTTTTACAGAGTTTTCCACTTGAAACAGTTCTAGAGCCCAGGCATAGTCTCAAATGTCACACAGACACATAAAATGCACGAAATGGGCTGAATAGTGTTTGCCTACGGTTACTATGCCTTCAAGACAGCAACGAGTCTGTTTATCTACCAGCGAAGGAATCCGGTCATGCGCAGTGGAAACAACTATCTGGATTATTGTGAGCTCCGCACGCGTTGCACATCAGTTCTCTCGAACTCACAATTAATCTGATATTATCCCATGACATGCACTTTCTTTATAATATTAAATTCCAATCCCTCTTGAAGCATCCATGAACTAATATCATCTTGAATATATACTCTAAGCACAGTTTGGAGTCCATTTCACTCGAGATACAGATACCTTACAGCGGCACGGATAGACAGTTCGTTCTGTAAAGTGTAATGCATTGCTTTACATACAGAGGGGGATTGGGATTGACTGGGATGACCAGACTGCAAACGGAAGTAGACAGATCAAGCTCTGATAACAATATCTAAATTATGCTGTAAATTATGTCGTAATAGATGAGTTGTGTAATATAACTGGAAAGTATTTATCTTTTATATGTTTAGTTCAGACATTGTTTATAAGTTAAAGGTAAAATTACTGTACATTTAACGATCTGAACTCTGGCAATTCTGTAACTGCCAGCAAGCGGTCTTCTCCGTTACTTTTGAGTGGAGAGTCTTTGTGTAGACGGTGAAAACTTATCCAGTGAGCCGTCGTGCAGATAGTTTTTGGAGCTACAGGCTTGCTGCGTGTAGTGTGGCGCATATATGACATAAAGACATGTATCAGATTCCATGTGACAGTTACAGTAGACCGCAATTACCTAATTCATTAACATCATGATTTTATATCATATTCGAGTTTTGTAGGCATTGTACCGTAGGCTCGAAGGCTCATTTATGGAGTAGGCAGCGAGTTAAAAACATATCATGACAGCAGGACAGATAGTAAATTGTGCTGACGTATGCACTGTAGGTGATTGGCTTTAAAAGTGATTCTAGGGATAACTGTGTATTTGTAGTGTTAACAAATTGCAAGTTTAAATGTTGTTGTTTGTATATGTGCTGTTGTGTACTGTGTTATGCAATCACAATGAGCGGCGTTTTAATTTTACTTCCAGTATTATTGTTGCTATAATAATGAGCTGTGTTGATGAGAGTGTGTGTTAATTTGAAAGATTGACTCAAGTCTGGTTACTGAATTCCAAGTGTAATGCTCTAAGACCCATGAGACAGTGTGTATTGTCTTGGCGTTTGGCCAGAAGTAATAACTGTATATGCTTTCAGGTGCTGTTTGACGTCGAATAGGTTAATTTCTGTTACATCTGTACAATTCCTTTTATTCTTATTGGTTTATGCATATTGTTCATATAAGAGGATTGAGGTAGAATGTTAACATTACTGTCAATTCGAGCTTTACCATGGGATTCTAAATACTCAAGCTCTGCTCTATCTGGCATAAAAATATGTATGGATGTAAAATTCAGTGTGGTTGTGTCCTTCTTGTGGCACTAATGTCCTGGAATTGTCCTCAACGTCACTATATCCTGGCCATTCTGATACTTTCATTCAGGGTTGGATTTTATAAATTTTATAAATTCTATCTTCATTTTCCTCACAAGCTGGAGTATTAGATTCTGTCTTAAGTTTTGCTTTCTTTGTATAAGCGTTCGATATGTACTAACGACGTGAGGAAGAAAGGCGCTAAGCCGAAATTTGAGTTTTCCCGGCGCCATTATTCACATAAGAATGTGCCTCTACATCATATAGCAAACGTACAGGGACGCTTCAGTATAGAGCTCAAAATAAGGATACTCGTAGACAAATTTACGACGATCGATTTTTTTAACGGGCAGACACATGTAAGCTGTGGGATGATATAAGATATATCGTCTTATTAAGAGCAATCAGCTGGCTTGGCGAATTTTGAGACAGGGCCTAGGCTAATAAAGACTCTGGCTTGTTTTTCAATCATGAAGGACAGCCTCGTATTTGCTGAGCAGTTTTAAAAATCACTTTATGGAGGTAATATATCACACGTGACAGCCTTGTAATCTCGTCCAACCACGTGATCTCAGTCCGCCAGGAATAACTCGGAGAGAGTTGAGGAGCGAAGACAGATCGATTTGACTTTTGTTACTATGAATAACCTGAAGAAGTGATTCTCCGAGATTGGGTGATTCTTCTTGGCAGACCTCAGTCCCTTTTCCAAATTTGGGCAAAGGTTAAATCAATAAGTCGCTCGTCAAGAGGGCCACTGACGTCAGAGGGGTAAAACTGGCAATACTCCACCTAGTAGATGGGACGAGGACTGAGTTTTTAGTCCGGTCGACCCAAGTCAGCACAGTCCTCGCTTAGAACTTTGGTCATCTGTATACACATGAGCAGAGGACTGTGAGCGTAAGCTTTGTCAGTTTATGCCAAAGAAGAGTAGCCTAATACAGAAGCATAGTCCCAATCTATCAGCCTTTCGAATCGTTCCACATGGAGTTTGCTACGGACAATAAATGACAGATAGTGTATTGTATAGTGCCAGCTAAGGGAGGTTACGTTACGGTTTCACACTTCTGACCGCTACACTTCCTGTCAGAGTCACAATAAACTTTTGCCCCAAGAGATTGAAAGCGGGCTAAGGATTAAGATTTTGAGATAAAGCGGTGTAACCATACCAGATATAAGGCGAGCCTACCATGGCTGTAAAAACTGGAATACCCATCAGGTCACGCCACATGATAGGCAATGGGTAAATCATTGTCTTAGTTAATACGTGTACTGCGATTCAAAAACTGTTACGCCACAATATACGAAATGTATTGAAGTCATTTTCTGCCTTTTTTTTTAACTTTTAAGGACCAGTGTTCCACACGTTCTCTGTTAAGCAGATGTAAATAAACCTGCAGTCACACGTCGCTTCTTGTTGTATCAACACTTCAAATGGATAAATCGGACGAAAACGGGGTGATCGCTATTTCATACGCTTAGCAAACTTCAACAATAGCTTTGACGCAGCTTAAATGAAATAGCGTTTGTCATAAGTTTCTTCTACTGGTTGAATTCGACGAGTTGATAAGGCAAATCAAACCATGGGAAACCTGCTTCATTCTCTTGTTCAACTCGTCCTGTATGATTCTGCCCATAGGGCACGTGTATTGTGATATAGAATTCCGTTTTCCTCAGGTAAAGTGTCCGCCAGATAAAGTATTAACCTCTGTGCCTGGGAACTGTCTGTGTGTATACACCTGTTGACAGGCTGTCAGGGTACATACATACTAAAACGTCAGGATTACCCCACATGGGTGATGAGATCAGAGCTTGCGATTTGAGTGTGTGTGGGGGTGAGGGGGGGGTGCATGCGTGTGTGTGTATTTGTGTTTTGTAGGTCATATTTATTTATTTATTGGTCATATTTAATCGGCCATATTTGTCACTTTGTCACTAGATTGAGAAAACAGTATCATCTCTGCCAAGATATGACTACATGTGAGTACAAACATACATCAGTAATCAAGTAGTCTGGGAAATGATCCTAGAGATTCAGGAGTTCATCCTATCTTATTGAACCGGACATTGCACGTGGCCTGTAGGCAAGATAATGGTGGGGCAGCGTGGCAGATGGGGCGGGTCGTCTGCCCATTGTCTCCTGCCTAGGCCATAGTGCACGTGTTCCGGCCATAGGGAAGTAGGTAGGCCCAGCACTGTGTCCACTTTTCACACCATCGGGAGTCAGCTCTGTCCCTCACAACCATAGGCCATATTCATACAAGTTACATGTACAATCACTGCTTGCTGTACCAGCTGTTGTCGTGGCACCCTCACGCCAAGGAATAGCACGCTTGACTTCGCTATAAAGTCAAACATCCTATTTCTGTTTTCAGACGAACACTGCGACTTCGGACTAATCCGCCATGGCGGTGCACGTTGCCGGGGTGATTGCTATCATATTTTTCTACGTGTTAATCCTGATCGTTGGGATATGGGCGGCGCGAAAGAACAAGGCGTCAGGAGTGAACTCAGAGAGTGAAGATGTGATGCTTGCCGGCAGGAACATTGGACTCCTTGTCGGTGTCTTTACCATGACAGGTTAGTGGGTACACTGTGAATAAAACTTCCAGTGTTCTAGTCACCGGATCTAATTATTTATTCCGTAGCTCGAGGCGTTTTCCCAGTAAACTAGTTGGTACCCCTATCGGCATATTCGTGTCGTTATATGTACTCAAATGTAGGATCGAAGGAGGGTGGGGGGAGGGTGAACAATGTCCTGAGTTACCGACTTATTTTTTACACCCGATTCAAAATACGTTTATATAAAATTTGGGTTCGCTTTTGGAAAAAAGTTTAAGATTCAATGTTTCAAAAAGAAGCTGACTTAAATGTTGATTTCCTATTTGCTTAGCGCTAAGGCGCCTCACTTATATGGATTGAGTATATGAAACCACTGCAGCTTATCATGTGTGTGCTCGACCGAGTGCTGGACAATTGAACTGATAATCAAGTAATCGCTTAGTCAGCTAGGGGTTATTACAATCAGTGTTTCCATATATTTCTCAAATGATTACTTCGATTAATGATTACAATCAATCAACTTTTACAAAGTAAAAAGTGGTCAGAAAATGTATTGTTCTGATGAAGCTTTAATCAGAGAACATACGTTTTATCTTTAACGAATTCAAACACCCACGTGAACATTTTTTGATATATATAAAATCAATATAAATTTACTGTTTCATTGAAAATATTTTTTTTCCGCAAGGTTAGTTTTTTCATATTTCAATTTATGATCGATCGGCAGGTTCCCTTTATCGTACCGGATAAGAATAGAAACAAATGCCTGCTTTCTTCCAAATCCTTGCCAATAACATAAATGACGTGAAATGGTAGCTGTTTTTATTAATCGAGTTAAGTATTTGCTTTATTAGCGTGCGAAAATTTGCGACACAGGAACTCTACAGTAGTAACGCTCACGAGCTAGAGAATAGCGGGGTGGGGGGGGGGGCATTGTGCCTGGCTTCCTGTGCACACGGAGGCATCTCTGCAGGCTAGCTTCTACTGATCTGTGTGCTCATGTTTATCAGATCTCCCCCCCTCCCCCCGGACAATGATAAGAGCTGTCAGGCACTTAAATCTTTGTAGGTAGGTTTTGTTTTTTCATTCCTGTTTCAATAGTTACCAATTGTTACCATTCTGTGGAAAGAGTTGGGAGAACGTCCAGTCTGAAAATGGAAATATGAAGTTTCTGAAAAAGCCCTGTGCGAGAATTCCTTCCATGGCCATGCAAATATCAGTGTCACTGTACAAACGAAGGCAGAAGTTTCGATGAAGGGCGTTGTTCGTTTTATCGTGCCAAGAAAACGCATATGCCGTTAGTAAATTCATATGAAACTTTTTCTGTCCGCATTGGTGAGAAAAAAAACGATCCCTTCAAAACTACAATTCTGCTCTCTTTGTCTTTGGCGGTGAGAGGACATTTTCCTAGATTAATTTGCGGAAATCTACGCTTTTTACATTTTACAGTGCTGAAATTTGCTGTGCAGTTCAATGCATAGAGATTATCATAACAGACTTGCGATGATGTATCAGCTCGAGATGTCTGATGCAACTGAGACAGCGAGAGCTGATACAACATCGCGGAACACACACTTTTTTGATAATCTAGTTATCATACACCTTTATTTTTGGGTACAAATAGTCAAAAAGCTCACGGTTTTTCCGTAATCGGTAGCCTGACTTTCCACAACTAGAGAACCTGTGAGGCGAAATGTAGTTCTTCTATAAATGAGGAAAATCCCTTCACCTTCAATATGATTATGTTGTAAAAATTTCTGTTTTATTTGTTTCAAATAAAAACTATTTAAAGTAAAGCAATATAGTAAATATCCACTAGTTTTAACTATTTTAAGGCAATCACTTCACTGAACGCTGTTCAATCTCCACGCCACAGGAGTTCACTCACACACTGTCATCACGTGAGACATGTGGATGATGCGAGAAAAGATTGTACGTGTCGTATAGTTTAAAAATAGATCATTGTCCGAGGTCGGTTTTTCAAGCTAGGCTGATAAGAAATGCCGACCTCAGACAACTCGAGCTGATACATCATCGCGGATCAGACACTGCTGTGGTAATCTGTACATAAAGCCTTGTGTATCAACGGATTTTTTCAGCTGTTGGACTTCCAATTAGCCTTTCGGTAATATATTTTGTGGCGTTGCGAAACTTACAAAATGTCAATTGAAAAGATCTTCCATCATTTATTTATTTCATAGTATTTTATGTCGTACTTAGAAATATTTCATTTATAAACATAGCGACCAGCATTATTGCAGGAGGACGGAGAGCAGAGCCCGGGAAGGGGGGAGTGAAAACCATGCGCAGGTTGGTGAAAGAAAACCTTTGCCCGCACATATGACCAGAGAGTAAGTCACACTAAGTTGGACTAGAACTCACGGCGACTGTTCTGGGGAGAGGCTCCTTGGTCATTGTTCTGTGATGGCAGGCTACTTTTCCGGCCACGAAGGCTCTCAAAAGATTTTTCATAATACAGGTGTAGTGTTGCTCCCACGTAACATTATACCTAACAGTACGAACATACTCGTTTGGTATGATAACCCCCATCTCCCTCCCTAAAGGCACACCGATTAAAAAAGGAAGAAGAGAAATGGATAACAAAGTAAATTTACAACTACCTGTATGACAGACTGGTGTCGTTTGGATGGCATTTTTTCTTTGATCTTATGGTTAAACCTGCCGTGAAAGCACTGTCGCGTGTCAGCTCTGCTTAACTCACACGTTTAAGCCCTGTGTTTTGGCAGACAAAGTTAAGTCCCGGGAGCAATGTAATGGCCGGTACGGAGGTCCCCTTTGTTCTAATTTTACCTATAAATAACTAATTCTACACGCTGAGCCTAAAAACGCGTGCGATTAGGGAACAGCCCGAATAAGGTATTGGCATGTCGGTAACATGGCGGATGCATGCGTGAGCCAAAAGTACGTGACTGTCTCGCCCGCAGACCGCTCACACTCCCTCCAGTCTAATAGTGACTAATCATGGCTATTCCAGTGTCCATATACTCAGACCTCCTCCCTCATCGCCGAAACATTACCCACACGACAAGCTTCTCTCACCTCTACCAACGGGATTTGCATGCTGAGGAGGACGTATCTGAGGTGACCTTTTATAATGAGCCTCGTGAACAAATGTAGGGCATTTCTTGGACATCGCAATATCGTATAGTAATCTCGTCTTTGGCAACTGTGAAGTGGCCAGGGTGGCATTGCCACCATGGAATTGTGGTATCGGATGTCAAGGTTTCCTATGGTGTAAAGCCAACACAAAGACATTCGCTACTGAATGTATGAAACATCCTAGAAGGCAGAATATAAACGAAATGCCAAACGAATAATGGCACGACAAACATATAAATTTAGCCGTAACAAATGTTGGCAGTTTCCGGGGAGTTCTTCTGTGTAGAAAGTCCATGTTGACCCAGTAACCATTCCCAGATACATACATCACCACTAAAATTCGCGCAAGTCTGACTAAAATCTGTTCATACTTGACTAAATAAACTCACTTTGCCCGCTTTTTGTACAAGGACGCACGTGCTTTTAAATCCGTCGGTTACTGCTGTCAGCTCCGTAGATGGAGTGAATATAATAAACTAAACGAGGCGGAATTAGGGTACAAGTGCTAGTGATTAAAAATCAAAATATACAATTTTACATCTTAATGCAATTGATACTGATGATGTTTCTGCAGGTTACGTGACATTTTTAACCATTTGTAAGTTTTTGAAGTTGTCAACCCAAGAAAGTTAAACGATTAAATTGGACATGCCTAAACTATGAAAAGCTGCAGCTTATGTTTCAACTCAGCCGTACTCATTTCAGCTCATTCTGAAGAACAATTAAGAATTGCACAAAGTCCACCATGGCCAACAAGTCACGTGACCGTTTTACGGTCTGACAAGTTACCGCTGACAACTTCAAGTTCTTCTCCAAAAAAATACCGGTACAAAATTTTGTTGAATTTCTGATTTACCGTTTTCACTCTAAACGCAAGATAAACTTGTTGTGAATAATCAGAATCCAAGCGGATACTAATTAATACATCAACACATATCAGAAGATGTTGATGTTGCCACGGTCCATGAGAGATTTGTGTGCATTATATGTCTTGATACCCAACACCGGACAGACACCGCTTAACCCTTCACACGGGATTTGCTTAATCGACCACGTGAAATCGCTGACCATGGGCTAATGCCAGGTCACGCGGCAGGAATTAACCCGGAAAACCTATGCTCCTCGCGCAGACCTGTTTCCCCGGCTTCGCCATGATCCAAAAAGATTGACCCCGATGTCTCGACGTGGACATGTTATTGACATGTTCCGTCTGTTTTATTTACACGTATTATATAGCTGATGACGTGGTTTCTTCTTCCCCGCCATTCTCTCCCGGTTGAATGTGATCCGTTGTAAATGGGATCAATAACGGAACAAGTAACGGCCTAATCGAGTCGGACAAGTGGTCGTGGTGGCCAAATATGTCATAATATGATGAGAAAATATTACACGAACCATTATTATGAGACAAGCTTATCTGCTGTTTGTATAATCGATGACTCTTCCACCATCCCAGGTAGGAAGAATTAGATCATGAAACCAAAGCGGTGTAATGGATGAAAGAGGAAAACGATTTAATTTCCGAAGTGTAGTTTGGTGAAAGACGAAACTTATTTGTACACAGTTATTGTGGTGCAAAAGAATATTTACGATTCTGTAATTTCAAAAAGCTGTCCACAAGTTTGAAAAAGGTGCGCTTGCAACAGAAGACCTTTTATCTGATTTCGAACATCGAAATTGTGATCGACGAAAATGTTTACTCATACGTGAGACTCGGTTTTCTTTGCTCGATTTCTAGAAGGAGTCCACAATAACATCTGATAAGTTAACAAATACACTGACTTGTTACAAGCTTCTTACGGAATATTCGGTGCGATTTGTGCTAAAGCGATTCAGACAAGAACACGCACGTTATTTCGTTACAACGAAATACAACCAGCGACTATAGGCTGTTACTTCATACAGATTTAACATGTGTTTGTCTGCAAGTGATGTCTTTTGTTTATCCTTTGCTCAGCTACCTGGGTGGGCGGGGCATACATCAATGGCACTGCAGAAGTTATTGCCGCCTCAGGCCTCGTTTATTGCCAAGCACCATTTGGATACGCCTTCAGTCTGGTCATAGGTAAGTCTGAAACCCACCCCATGATAAGACGAAATTAAATACGATCGGCTGTTTGTTTGAACACAGTATGAAATTGTCTCATCTACTTTCAGACTGATGCTACAGAAGGTAGTCTTGAATTTCATAAAAGACTTTTTAGCTTAAACCATCATTTTTGAATTGCTTGGACCGTGAAGGTTTTGGTACAGGGGAAGACTGCTGAAAAAAACGTTTTTTCTATTCGCATTGCAGGCGGACTGTTCTTTGCTAACAAAATGCGACAACAAGGCTATGTCACCATGTTGGATCCATTTCAACGGAAGTATGGTGAACGCATGGGCGGATTGCTGTATATTCCTGCTCTCCTTGGAGAAACCTTCTGGACGGCCGCCATCTTGGCGGCTTTAGGTAAATTTGTTTTCTAAAACAAGCCTGTGCGTTTTTAAATTTAAAGGCCTCTTTGTTACTTTAATAGATCTTTATCCCAACCGTTTTGCAATGAATTTAATATAGAATGTATCCAAATCTGATGTAACTTCAAACAGCAAACAATGAATGCATGGACCTTAGAACAAATAACATCGTATCTAATGGCGTGAAATGTGTGAAATTGAATTTCCTTAACGAACCTCTGCGAAACCCTCTGTCTCGCCTGCCCTAGTGCCGCTTGATTAGAACATGGTGTCCGTGTAACCCTTACTTGCTGTGCGGACAAAAAGTCATTGATTTATCTACACAACGCCCGGCGCAGATATTGTTACACAGAGACTCTGGCGACCGTCTGCAAGAGTATGCTCATTATGAAAGCGGCCTGTTTGACGAAGATAAATTCGTAACCAAGCGAAGACTCTGTGTGAAAGCCTGGTTTTGTTAAGGAGGTTTTAATGAGCAGATGTGTTGAACTTTTGTTGCCAAGGTTCTACGCTCTCTGTCATCATCGAGCTAAAGAATACCATCTCCATCATTGTGTCAGCCATCATTGCCGTCTTCTACACTCTCATTGGTGGACTCTACTCTGTCGCTTACACCGACGTCATTCAAGGCCTTTTTATATTCATCGGATTGGTAAGTGAATTCTTTGTAACACAGATCTTTGTAACACGCGAGGACACATGCTTCTGTTAAATTCATCGATTGAATTTTCGAACGAAGAGACTTTTAGCCACATATAACAACAACAAATTGGTATACCCCTCTCCCACGTTGTGTACTCCAACGCCCTGGCCGCTCTCCATCCCCCAATTTAAAAAAAAAACAAAACCCAGTGACATTTAGTCAGTGTAGAGAATTAACAGCGCGTCTCACGCAAAGCACATATGCATAATAAATACGATGGCTGCACACAAAGGCAGTCCCGTGCTGCTCACTGTTTGTTGGAATGCCTTCTGGGACTGATTATAACGCTGTCTGTTCCCTATTTATCGTCGAATTCCGCCCGCTAGACAAACAGCCTCAAGATCTGTACACGTAACGAGAATCGTTAATTACCTTGTGAATAAACGTATTGTCACAGCTTTAAGTATCTCTTGAATACCTGTTGGCATTTTTTGTTATTTGTTTTAAAATTAATGAGAAGGTTGCCGTTAGCATTTAAGACAAAATTAGCTACCGGGGTGTTCCCTAAAATGACATTGCTCCGGCCAGTCATTTTGACATTCACGTCACAGACGTTGTGTATACATAAACATGTAATCCTGCTGAGCTAGGCGCGTATTTTGTCTTCTTAATGGTATCATATAACTTTGAGTAAGAACAGTTTTTATTTTTAATTAACATTTGATAGTGTCATTAGTTTCCCATGGAATAAGCTTATTTTAAGTGAGCTTGTCCAAAGGTTGAGTAAGAACAGTTTTTATTTTTAATTAACATTTGATAGTGTCATTAGTTTCCCATGGAATAAGCTTATTTTAAGTGAGCTTGTCCAAAGGTTGTACGTAGTATTACTATGCCCAAATGCGAAATTTGGTCAGATTAATTGTGCAACTGTTTCACAGCTCTAGTTGCTAGTTTCATATGGCGCAAGTATTGCGTAAGCGTAGCATGACAGTGTTCATGTGAAATATTTAGTATGAGAATTTCGGGATATCCTTATATCATTGCTAAGTTTATGCCAGTCACTGGCTTCGTCTTTGTTTCGTTCAAGTCGCTGTGACGAGTCAGGGGGTGTTTCGTGGTCGTTAGTGACAGTCATTCGCCCCCTGATCTACTGGAAATGGTGAATGTGATTCTGATATTCATTTGAAACATCCGACTGTTTCTGAAATGTTCAGCTTACAGAAATGTACTTGCTTGATGTCTGTAGCCGGACGATGTTGCCACAGGCGCGATTCATGGTCCTTCTGAATTCATACTGTACAATCTTGATGAACTGACCGTGTTGGTTTGGGATTTAAATATCATGCATATATCCCTTGTAACAAGATTTTGATTCCTATGGAATTTTGACCAATATAACATAATTCTCCATAAGGCATATTTTATAAAACTCATTGTTGTTGAAATAGATCTTAAGGCTGAAAATTGACGTTGATATAAACGTGCAACGTAGACCGCTGGAGAGCTCAACGATCCCTGTTTGCGGGGTTTACGATAGTAAAAGAAAGCAAGCCCACATCTTGGAGCGTGTTTGACAGCCAGTGTGATCATTCTTTCCTAAGGTAGGAAATCAATGAGAAGAAGCGCGGAATGACATTACCATTCAACAACTGGCATGCCCAATATTTGTTCAGCTTTATTGAGACGAGAGTCACGATAACGACAAACACCGCTCCAAAGGAGGTGCGTCGTAAA
The DNA here is from genome assembly GCA_016165875.1 of Acanthopleura granulata. Taxonomy (NCBI): domain Eukaryota; kingdom Metazoa; phylum Mollusca; class Polyplacophora; order Chitonida; family Chitonidae; genus Acanthopleura; species Acanthopleura granulata. Next base: position 30,173,917 of record JABBOT010000002.1, read on the forward strand.
AACAGATCCAAATTAAACTAATGAATATGCCAGCAACGGCGTGCTATGTGCAGGTTGATTAGGGTAAGCTAGAGCCTGAAGCGTTACATGTAACACCATAGGCCCGTGTTGTTTCTGATTAGTTGAAATAGGCGCAGCGTTTCATACATAAACTGAACATGTTGTTCAGGTACTGAGCCTTAACAGAAACAATGTGCGCTTCGGGAAGACGTTATAAACTGAGTGTGGCTTAGATGCAGCTGTACAAACTGAGTGAGGCTTAGATGTAGCTTTATAAATTGAGTGTTGTTTAGATGTAGCTTTATAAACTGAGTGTTATTTAGATACAGCTTTATAAGCTGAATGTTGCTCAGGTACAGCTTTATATGTTGAGTGTAGCTTTGATGCAGCTTCATAAACTCAGTGTCGCTTAGGTACAGTTTTATAAGCTTAATGTTGCTAAGGTACAGCTTCATAAACTCGGTGTGGCTTAGGAACACCTTTAAAAACCCAGTGTTGCTTTTGTACAGATTCATAAACTGAGTGTTGATTCAATGTAACGTCATAAAACTGAGCGCCTCTTTAGTATACAGTTTTATAAACCCACTTTTGATTCAACGCATACAGGGTGAGAAATTAAATGTTTAGGGGAAGTATCTTACATATTTATAGACCGTATGAAGCTCCAGTAGAGTTCCATAAACTTAGTGTTGCTTCAGTATAGCGCTATAAACTCTGTGCATCTTCAGTACAACTTCATAAACTGAGTGTTGGTTCAGTACAGTTTGATAAACTGAGTGTTGGTTCAGTACAGCCCCATAAACGGAGTGTTCTTTCAGTACAGCCCCATAAACCGAGTGTTGTTTCAGTACAACCCCATAAACCGAGTGTTGGTTCAGTACAGCCCCATAAACCGAGTGTTGTTTCAAAACAGCTCCATGAATTCAGTGATGCTTCAGCACAGTTTGATAAACTGAGTGTTGGTTTTGTACAGCCCCATAAACCGAGTGTTGGTTCAGTACAGCCCCATAAACCGAGTGTTGTTTCAAAACAGCTCCATGAATTCAGTGATGCTTCAGCACAGTTTGATAAACTGAGTGTTGGTTTTGTACAGCCCCATAAACCGAGTGTTGGTTCAGTACAGCCCCATAAACCGAGTGTTGTTTCAAAACAGCTCCATGAATTCAGTGAAGCTTCAGCACAGTTTGATAAACTGAGTGTTGGTTCAGTACAGCCCCATAAACCGAGTGTTGGTTCAGTACAGCCCCATAAACCGAGTGTTGTTTCAAAACAGCTCCATGAATTCAGTGAAGCTTCAGCACAGTTTGATAAACTGAGTGTTGGTTTTGTACAGCCCCATAAACCGAGTGTTGGTTCAGTACAGCCCCATAAACCGAGTGTTGTTTCAAAACAGCTCCATGAATTCAGTGAAGCTTCAGCACAGTTTGATAAACTGAGTGTTGGTTCAGTACAGCCCCATAAACCGAGTGTTGGTTCATACAGCCCCATAAACCGAGTGTTGTTTCAAAACAGCTCCATGAATTCAGTGAAGCTTCAGCACAGTTTGATAAACTGAGTGTTGGTTCAGTACAGCCCCATAAACCGAGTGTTGGTTCAATACAGCCCCATAAACCGAGTGTTGTTTCAAAACAGCTCCATGAATTCAGTGAAGCTTCAGCACAGTTTGATAAACTGAGTGTTGGTTCAGTACAGCCCCATAAACCGAGTGTTGGTTCAATACAGCCCCATAAACCGAGTGTTGTTTCAAAACAGCTCCATGAATTCAGTGAAGCTTCAGCACAGTTTGATAAACTGAGTGTTGGTTCAGTACAGCCCCATAAACCGAGTGTTGGTTCAATACAGCCCCATAAACCGAGTGTTGTTTCAAAACAGCTCCATGAATTCAGTGAAGCTTCAGCACAGTTTGATAAACTGAGTGTTGGTTCAGTACAGCCCCATAAACCGAGTGTTGGTTCAATACAGCCCCATAAACCGAGTGTTGTTTCAAAACAGCTCCATGAATTCAGTGAAGCTTCAGCACAGTTTGATAAACTGAGTGTTGGTTCAATACAGCCCCATAAACCGAGTGTTGGTTCAGTACAGCCCCATAAACCGAGTGTTGTTTCAAAACAGCTCCATGAATTCAGTGAAGCTTCAGCACAGTTTGATAAACTGAGTGTTGGTTCAGTACAGCCCCATAAACCGAGTGTTGGTTCAATACAGCCCCATAAACCGAGTGTTGTTTCAAAACAGCTCCATGAATTCAGTGAAGCTTCAGCACAGTTTGATAAACTGAGTGTTGGTTCAGTACAGCCCCATAAACCGAGTGTTGGTTCAATACAGCCCCATAAACCGAGTGTTGTTTCAAAACAGCTCCATGAATTCAGTGAAGCTTCAGCACAGTTTGATAAACTGAGTGTTGGTTTTGTACAGCGACATGAACAGGGTGATGCTTCAATACAGCTTCATAAACTCAGTCAAGTTTCACTACAGCTTCATAAATTCAGTGTTTCTTCAGTAAATGTTTTGGTTTACAAGCAGTTTCATATAAGCAAAAGGCTGAGCACTATAATCAGAGGGAGTATCTGTAGCGTAGTCAGTGTATGAGAGTGGTAAGATGACTCATCCCAAAGCCCATATGGCAAGTACAATGCGGATATGTCAAATATGCTAACATATGGCAGCCGAATGAAATCACGGAAAAAATAATTTCGATATCATCGGCAAATTCTTCGAATAATATTTCACGATAGTTGAATTGTAAACGAACAATGTTTCAAGATATTTTCAATTCCGACTAAATATGGTCAACGCGATAATGATACCTACTGGTGTGTAAGTCAGTATTAACCATTCCACTCGCCAAGCAAATGTGTCATTATATGCCATAAATACTTTGAATACTGTACCCTGTAACGCTAGATCGATTTTAGCACATCTACGTATAAGATTAGATGAACACATAAATTTGTTTTCGTCTTCATTGAACAGGACGCCCAACAACTCGTGGTTACATACAGTTTTGTTCTGAAGGTTGATAAACGCCGAGGTCATCTCCGGTCAGGTTTGGGATTTTTATCCAACCTGCCTCTTGTCATGTTATTAATACCGCATCGCTCTCAGAAGCGTGCTACACGAAGGGGTTCGCCCTAAGACTAAACCAGTGGGATAAAACCACCTGTCCAAGGCATTCCTTTCAACTGAAGACCATCTTGATCAATACAACTCCCACACTGTCAACTCTCTGTGGATTACATCGGGTTACCTTTAGAAGACAGCTCAGAAGGCCTTCTATTTGGCTGACAGGCTGTTGGAATTAGCTCACTGCAACAGGCTCATACATTTCACATACAGACCACATCTCAAAGCGTGAACAGGACTTTCTAAACCTGTACTTCTACTGAGCTGTATTACAGAACACACAAGTACTGTTTAAATGACTGAAAACCAGTAGTTTCAATACGACTTAATGTTCACGCATTTATTATACCATTATCAGGAGTCAGTGATTTTTATTTATTTATTTATTTGATTGTTGTTTAAAATGTCATTATTAATAAACTCGTCGGGTAAATTTAAATCGAGTTTCTAATTAATCTATGGGATTCACTGAGCAAATACCCCCTGCTGGTTGGCTTTGTCTTTCACAGTGGGTCTGTATACCGTTTGCGATGACGAATGAAGCTGTGGGAAGTCTGTCTTTGAATGCCACCGAGGTGTGGGCCACACCGCTAGACCCTAACACCGCCGGCAGTTATGTCGACAGCTTTCTGCTGCTCACTTTCGGCGGAGTTCCGTGGCAGGTGACTGAAAACCATTCCCAATTGTCCACCAGGTTCCTCAGAGCTAAACCCCAAACAAATGTACAAGTTACAGGCAATTACTTTCCGTAACACAGACGATTTTATATATTACAACTGCAGAACGAAATAATCTGTTTGATGTTGCAAGCTACATTGTTTTTAGTAACACGAGGTCTGTAAACAATCTTTAATATTACTGCTGCACAAGGAAATAATCTATTTGAACGCGTATTGCGGTCTACAATGCAACAATATATCATGCAAAACGTCTGGGGATGTCATAATCCCTTCATCTTTTCCTGTTCAGGTGTACTTTCAGCGAGTCCTCTCCTCCAAGACAGCGTTCCGAGCTCAGTTCCTCTCGTACATTGCCGCCTTCGGTTGCATCATCATGGCCGCCCCTGCTGTCCTCATTGGAGCCGTGGCAGCAGAAACAAGTAGGGAGAATGGACGAATTTGTGCTACAATGTTAAGACAAAAGCGGTGATCGATCATTAAGATTGTGAATGTGAATCGCACATTTTCGATGAAGTACGACATTTAATTACACCATGTAACTCAGTAACTTTTAGTTTCTGCTTTCCCTGGCAAAAGCTATCGATAATTAAGTGTAGAATTCTGTATCATAACAAATTCACATTTATTTCCTGGTGTCTACAGACTGGAACCTGACATCTTACGCTGGTGAGAAGCCCATACCCCCCCAGGACATGAAGTTGATTTTGCCACTGGTCCTGCAATACCTCTGTCCTGACGCCATTTCCTTCATAGGTCTGGGCGCCATTTCTGCTGCCGTCATGTCGTCTGCCGATTCCTCCATCCTGTCAGCGAGCTCCATGTACGCCAGGAACATTCACAAAACCATCCTACGGCAAAATGTAAGAGCGCGAAGTATCACGGATTCTTGCGTAACATAATATAAGACATACCTGAATACAGAGAATGTAGAAATCGAGTTCATCCAGCAAACGCATGATTTAAAACATTGATGCCAAGCAGCATAAAAAATTCTCATAGTTTCAGTGCTCCCTTCTAACGGGCTCATTCTTTGTTTCTTCCAGGCATCTGAAATTGAGATCTTGCGTGTGATGAGAGTTGCTATTTTCGGAGTTGGTCTCATGGCGACGTTGATGGCGATATTTGTAGACTCAATATACGGTCTGTGGTACCTCTGCTCTGACCTCGTCTACGTAATACTGTTTCCACAGCTGATTTCCGTGGTGTATCTGAAGGACACTAACACATACGGGTCACTGGCCGGTTATCTGATTGGTCTGTTCTTTCGACTAGCAGGCGGGGAACCCATATTACGTTTACCTCCCCTCATTAAGTTCCCTCTCTACTCGGACAAATATGGCCAGCAATTCCCATTCAAGACGTTTGCCATGTTGCTGAATTTCGCTGCGATTTTACTATTTTCCTACGGGAGCAAATTTCTATTCGAGAATGGTTACCTACTGAAGCGTCATGACGTGTTCAAGTGTGTGGTGAACATTGAAGAGGAACACATTGCCCTGGCAGAGAAGGTCGGCTCGGTGGGAGAACTTACTGTCCTATCCACGGAAACACCGAAGGTCAACGGCTCTGTGACCCCTTATCTACAGTACTCTAAGCAAACTCTTGGTAATGGACAAGCAATCTCCACAGATCCCCCGAATGGTATAAACGGTCCATCAATAAACTCTCTGAGCACAGGTGTAACAAATGATATATCTGAACTGGACTGAACTAAAACTGTCTGTTTTTGAAACAGTAACAATTTCCACAACTTCAACAAATAACGAAAGATCATGATTTTGGCGATTTTTGTGCAAGCTTCTCACGCAGGAGTCTTCAAAATCTTGCGAATTCGCCAAACAGGATATGTTTTCTGCGGGACAGAATGGAGGAAATGTGGAATGATAAAGTAGTAAGTAACCAGGGTGTTGCAATATCGTCAACCAGTTATCCATATTTGTTATAAGATTTAAGGTAAAATTGTAAATATTTGCCTTTATGCGCGGGTGTGGGTGTCATACACACACGTTGTTACTATGTCATAGTGACAGTGACTGGTCCATAGACGAGGCGTAGAGGGTTTCTTGTGTATATTCTGTTTATATGATAGATAAACCAAAATGCATTCACATATGTTTATTGAATAAATATATAACCTTTCGACGGTGGTTCTGTGAACACACATTGCAGGTCTGTACCTAATTTTAAACCTGTAGCTTGCATTTACATGTAAGAATCTCCAGTGCATTGATGATTTAAAGAGCACTTTGTTAGAAAACAGAAAAATGGTTTAAAGACTGGAATATGTGCTGGAAAGAATACGGTAGACTTGACCTTCATTCTGCGAGTTGGCACCAGTTAGGTTGATGAAGTGAACTGTGACAAAATGGCCAGTGTCACGTGTCTATAAGATTGATGTTATGTGACTTACGTGAGGGTTTGATTTGTAAGACTTGATATGTAAGACATGCCTACAGGTGATATCAAGTTCGGAAAGGGACTGAGACAGGAAAATGGACTTCTCTTGATACGAGTGATGATGTTCATTGCACCATAACATACACAATGGCCACTGAAAGGTTGAGACATGAATAAAGGATGTACGAAAATGAGACAGAGCTCTATGAATTAATATTTAGCTCAACGGCATGACAAGGAGTTAGCTGACATATTGTTGTTACATAACCCTGGTTTTACATTTACCTATCCACGGTGATATAAAACTGCGTTGTGATATTCTGTAGGTTTGTCTCATTGCAGCAATAAAAACAAGATTTTGTAAGTTGCAGAATATGATGCGATTTGTTGGGAAAGATTCTGCCTTTATTAGGCAATGTTATCAGCAATGTCATACCTCGATTCGACGAGCTTCACACGTCAACTGGTATAAGGGGGATAACTCAGTACACAATGTTGGAATTCTGAATACCTTCACAGTAAAAAGCTTTATTTGCCTTAAAAATACATCTGTACAGGTTTACACAACCAAACGAACAATATAAAAACATTCCCCTCAATGTTTATCGATAATTCCCTTCATTGATATTTTTTCATACATGTGACGTGTTAAGTATTCATTGCCGTGGACTGAATTTTAAAACAGTTTCCTTAACTATTCATGATTTGCCCTTGGTTTAGTTCCACCAACCACACACAAATCACCGCTTTAAATGAATGGACTATGACAGACTTTAATAGTCCAAACTCACTACCAGCCCCATTGTATCCTTGTCCGTTATTCCTTCTTCCAGTCGAAATATCCCAATGCCTTGAGCTCTCGTTCCAACTCCTCTCGTGTTTCCTTCGTCAGGGGTATGGCAGGGGGTCGAGCTGGACCCAGCTCAATTCCAAACGCGACGGACCCAAGCGCCTTAGCCACCCCAATATCAGTTCCTGAAGGGAGAGGAAAATCGAGGATGTATATATTTTTTTATTTATCTGATTGGTGTTTTACGCCGTACACAACATTATACTTATAACATTTCTTATACTTATAACGTATAACATTTCACTTATACGAGGTTGGCCAGCATTGTGGTGGGAGGAAACCGAGCTGTGGGAGGAAACCACGAACAGCCGCAGGTTGCTGGCGGATCTTCCTACGTACGGCTAGAGAGGAAGCCAGCATGAACTGGACTTGAATTCACAGCGATCGCATTGGTGAGAGGCCCCCTGGTCATTACGCTACACTATCGCGCTAATTCCCTCGGCCAGGGAGGCCCGTTTGGAGGCATAGACACTATATACACACACCAGAAGGATTCCTCGTCGTCATATGACCGAAACATTGTTGAGTACAACGCTACACCCCAAGCACACAGACACGGAGGCCACGACACGCATAACTTCACAACGCAACTGAATCTGCTAATAAGAATGACAGCGATCGTTCACTGTCTATGGCAATAACGCAAGGTCACGATGCACGCATGCGGGATGCAGGGAGTAGGGTTATGAGAATTAATTAAGTCCACCAATAAATAAATCAATCAACTAACTAATCAATGAATCAATCAGTCGATGACATGGCTCCACACATAGTAATATTAATATTAATAATATTTAAAATTTATTTTGCCATTCGTGTGGTTCAGGAGTGATGTGCACGTCTTGAAAATTACGTTAACCTTCCAATTTATGTAGGGGGATTTCAGTAACTCACCTCTAGAAAACAACAGGTTTCGTAATTTCTGGAGCCTTGTCTGCAATTGAAAATTACGTTAACTGATCAATTTAATTGAAACGGATGACAAACACGCACAATCCAGTGACATAGTTTGCTTGTAAATTCCTCTGAATGACGTTTTAACTCCCCTCCCATAAATCTCGTTAAAAAATGGAATCTAAATGTATTCTCAAGTTATGGTGGGTGATAAACACTACTTACCTGCTGTTTTTGAGCTTCTTTTAAATTCCCCTCCTGAACGGCTTTTAAAAGCTTCACCGCAAAGTAACCCACGTGTGAATTCACGATGTTAACATGAAGGCCTAAGGAAGCAGCCAAAAGCATTTGCTGGGGGAAAAACAGCAAGACCAACCATAAATGAAGTGCATGTCTAGACTGTTCAAGTCAGGACCATACTACACACTGATAAACAACAAACGTTACGGTTTTACAGGTAAGCCCACACTTCAGTAAAAAAACTGTGACACTCTTGCCGGTGACAATAAGAGCCCTTGCTGATCAATTCAGCAAGTTCCACGTCTTTCACTGAAGCTGATCCACCAATCAGGTTGTGTATTAGAATTCACATCTTTCTGTTCACCTGTGGCTTAAGGCCAGGAGAATTGCCATGGCGAAGGAATTTGTCAAGTTTGCATCAGAGATAAACCGGGCTATTTTAAGGAATTAAACCCGATTTAAATTACAGTCAAGTATAATAACATTATTTACCAGACTCATAAATAATCGCTGATAAACAATGGTATTGTAAACAAGAAAGTACTGTTTTGGGGCTATCTCATAAGGACTTGCCTGCATTTTCGCATTTAACTGATGTGTGCCATTCGTCATAAAGGTTGGGCAGCCTTAGGGTCGTTGTCGGCCTAAGAGCCTTTTGCGTGACGCGGTAATGACTTACCTCGTCAGTGCCAGTCATAACCTGGAGCATTCTGCGTGACGCCGTGATGACTTACCTCGACAGTGCCAGTAATAACCTGGAACATTCTGCGTGACGCCATGATGACTTACCTCGACAGTGCCAGTAGTAACCTGGAGCATTCTGCGTGACGCCATGATGACTTACCTTGACAGTGCCAGTAGTAACCTGGAGCATTCTGCGTGACGCCATGATGACTTACCTTGACAGTGCCAGTAGTAACCTGGAGCATTCTGCGTGACGCCATGATGACTTACCGCGACAGTGCCAGTAGTAACCTGGAGCATTCTGCGTGACGCCATGATGACTTACCGCGACAGTGCCAGTAATAACCTGGAGCATTCTGCGTGACGCCATGATGACTTACCTCGACAGTGCCAGTAGTAACCTGGAGCATTCTGCGTGACGCCATGATGACTTACCTTGACAGTGCCAGTAGTAACCTGGAACATTCTGCGTGACGCCATGATGACTTACCTTGACAGTGCCAGTAGTAACCTGGAGCATTCTGCGTGACGCCATGATGACTTACCTCGACAGTGCCAGTAGTAACCTGGAGCATTCTGCGTGACGCCATGATGACTTACCTCGACAGTGCCAGTAGTAACCTGGAGCATTCTGCGTGACGCCATGATGACTTACCGCGACAGTGCCAGTAGTAACCTGGAGAATTCTGCGTGACGCCATGATGACTTACCTTGACAGTGCCAGTCATAACCTGGAGCATTCTGCATAACGCCGCGCTAACTAGCCTCGTCAGTACTATTCATAACCCGGAGTATTCGGCATGACGCCGAGGTGGCTTACCTCGTGAGTGCTAGTCATAACCTGGAGAATTCTGCGTGACGCCATGATGACTTACCTCGTCAGTACTAGCCATAATCTGGAGCATTCTGCGTGACGCCATGATGACTTATCTCCTCAGTGCCAGTCATAACCTGGAGCACTCTGCGTGACGCCGTGATTACATCTGCATGATGCCGTGATGACTTACCTCTTCAGTGCCAATCATGACCTGAAGCATTCTTCATGACGCCATGATGACTTACCTCGTCAGTGCCAGTCATAACCTGGGGCATTCTGCATGACGCCGTGATGACTTACCTCCTCAGTGCCAGGCATAACATGGAGTATTCTGCGTGAGGTCGTGATGACTTCTGTGACTTACCTCGTCAGTGCCAGTCATAACCTGGAATCTGCCGTTGTCCATCTGTGCCACGTTATAGCCAGCCGGTACGTACAAGTTGGAATACTTCATCCCACGGAGGGTGGGAATTTGCGACTTCACCTGAGCGAAGAACTTTTCGATGTCCACTTTAACAGACGAGAAGAAGAGGATTAGTAGCCCTATATACAGAGGCACTCTAGACATATAATACATCAAGAGCTTGTCTAACCCACAGTAACGTTACAGTTAAAAATCCAACCCATTCAGTGCCCTGGCCTACAGGTTACAGTGTCTGTCATACAAGAGACATACTTGGCAGTGCCCAGATTGGCGATTTCGATCTGCTCTTAGAATAACGGTATAGGTCAAAGTCGACTCACTGTCAGAATTCTCTTATACAACCGTCATCTGTAATCCTTAGCATGACGTTCCAGTATGGCAGCACAAAAAAATGTCCTGGTCGAGAACCAACCAACTGCCGCCATCTTTAGTTTCATGTATTTGTAATTAGAAAGTTTTCATATAACATCTGTGGGAATCTTTTAAATAGAAAGACCTCGTTAAAATGAACTTAGGGTGAGTTAAAAGACCATTAAAAACTGTATCTGAGAACACCTTCACTGAATTTTTTAGATTTTTTTCACAGAAATAAACGCATCGTCAATAAGATTCATAAAACCCACCATACAATCAAAACATTTGGTTGCGTTTATTTGGGTGAGAAAAAAATCTAAAAAATTCTGTGAAGGTATTTTCAGATACAGTTTTTAATGCCCTTTTAACACACCTTATGTTCATTTTTACGAGGTCTTTAACTTTAACATGGAGCTCACAGAACAAAACTTAATTATATTTTAAATATTGACCCGCCCGAATAACGCAGTTGGTAGAGCGTCCGCTTTCAAACGGAGAGATCTGGGTTCAAAGCTGGGTCGGGTCATTCCAAAGACTTTAAAAAAATGGTACATCCTGCTTCCTCGCTAGGCTTCCTCGCAGAGGATAGACGGTGGACTGGTCGGCCCGGTGTCAGACTGGGTGAAGGGGCTTGTTGGGTGTCTTCGGCAAGTCGTCTCGGTGATAAAAGATACGGTGGAACTCCGTCTTGCATCAAGGAGACACCGCCTTCGTATAAGTGAAATATTCTTGAGTAGGGCGTTAAACAGTAAGCATTCATTCCTGCTACTGTAAATAACCAATGGTAAAGCACATACCTACGTTTCCAGTAACCTGGTTAATCTCGTACAGGTAAAATGGTAAAGTTGGAACTGCCGCCGCCACGTGCTTCATATACAGTATCAGCCCCTCTGCAATAAAAAGAAAAGATAAAAAAAAATTTTTTAAACGCAAATAAGCGCATTTTTCATAATTCACTTGTATCTGGATATTTCACTAATTCCTACTAGGCTGTTGCTGTGGATGACGTTAGCTTGATATGAGAGAGGATTTCATGATGATAAATAAATTTTCTCACCCTTAGATTAGTTACACAATTCTACGGCCCATCATTTTGACTTCTAGGTTAACCTAGAATGAATTTTCTATCCAAACGACAAAAGAGTAAGTTGTACATGCGCCGACTACACTCACCCACTGACGTAGCCTTAAAGTATGTGGGGCACACGCAAGATATGGCACAGACCCCGGCCTTCTCCGCGTGCTTCGCCTGCAGTAATGACGTCATCGTCGATTAAATTGACTTCATAACATTACGTTTCCCAAAACGTATAACGATTTTACACTACACTCACCATAGCTATATAGCTTATTATATATTCAAATTTCCACGAAATATTTCTCAGAGATTCAACATCATATACGCCATATTACTTTTAACTAAATTAACATAAGGAATAGACAAACGCTCAAGAGAAGTGATTCTTTCATTTATGTATTCAAACGATCATATTTGCATTTAAGATCCACAGTATCACCTTCAACGCAACACGGAAACATTTTTTACTCACCAGCTCAATACTGTCGTGCATATTCCCAGCCCCAATGTGAGCCACCACATACTGGAGCCTAGAGGAGGAAACAAAACAACATCTCTTGACGTATATCTTCATTTGCATAGATTTTAAATACGGACCACACTGAAAAGTTCATGGATAGAGAAGCTTACCCGGAACAGTAATAGCTCAAACGTTTGGCCTACACCCGAATTACAGTCAGAATATATCACAGAACGTCTACCCTGAGCAGTAAGAGCTCAAACGTTAGGCCTACACTTGCATCACAGTCAAAATATATCACGGCACGTCTACTTTGGGCAGTAATAGCTCAAAACTTACGACCGTGTCACAGCCAGGATATGAAGTCAGAGAAGTCCACCGTGAACGGTAATATCTCAAAAATCATGGTCATATCTCAGATTGCCTATCAAGAGAAATCTATGCCCTTCTCGGATACAGCTGACACGCTACGGTCACATCACCAAAGTAACCCCTGACGTATTATTCAATTCAAATCAGTCCACTCTTCGCCAAACGTAACGGTCACAAGCCATAAAAATAGTCAACAAAACACGAGACGTCTCAGTTTTATCGGATTGTCTGTGCTTTTGCATAAAACCAAGTTCATTGGTAGATCAACAAGATTTTAGCGAGGTAAACACGAAAGAATCAAAATTACATATGGCGTATGATGGAGTTGAATGAATTATGTAATGAAATATACAGTCGAAAAGCACAAACCCATGCCGAATTAAGCAACACGAAGTCCGACAACTTTTGATTCAGTGTGGAAATGAAAACATCTTTACCTCCCTTTAGCTGCGGCAACCCATGCTTCAGTAACGCGCTTTCTTTCCTCTAATGTCATAGCTATACCTTCCCCAAGCGTGCCGCTAACTGTTTTAACAGAGTGTACAAATGTTAGAGGCTGATAAACAGGTGATACATGTAGACACACTGAACTAATCAGAATGCAGAATAATTCAAGGGATTAAAAAATACACATTCATTATACAAAATAGCACATCGTAGAGAGAAAAAACGAGAGCATGGACAACAGTGTAATAGTTTGGAAATGGACACACGTAAATGGTGAAAAGGGCTTCGTGTCAGTGTATCTCCCTTTGAGTTTTATTCTGTCTACGCATGTAATCGTTTAATTAGTAGCAGTTTACAAGCCCCTTAGTGCCACGACTTGAGCAGAATTACATAGTGGCAAACAATAAATCGCAGTGATGAGCGACGACAGTTTAATAGCTGGATGGATGGTGAAATTCAGCCTCCTTTCAAATTACCTCAGTTATAGTGTTATTTTAATTGTTCACAACAAATGCAGTGGCGGGAATTGCATTGTATTATACGTTAGTAAAGCAGAATTACTAATGCTGTATTGCCATCACACTTGATAGGCAATTACATGGAAACAAAGTAAAGAGATCGAAATATATTCCGAAATATATTGATCACCAGCGGAATTCTGGTTTTTGGAGGAATACAGTATAAAAGAATACAACATGGCATCGATAAAAACCAGAGCAGGGAGGGCAATGTGACAAATGGTAATAGCCAGCTATAACTGGTCAAATCCAGCCTCAGTTCATGCACAGATTTTTTTTTTTTTTTTCGCGACAACCTATACGTCCCCAGCACCTCAGTTTAAGTACAATTGGGTAAAAAATTGCAGTGATGTTAATTGTAATATAACTGACGTCACTTGTTTACAATGTTCTAAACTTTAAACCTTCAGGCAGGTCTTTATTTACTCTCTATTTTTCGCATATTTCACTATTTATCGCTATCTATAATACTTGTAGTTTGGTTCCCCTTGAGGGAAGTTTATTCTGCCACACGTCTGAATGGTAATACAGTCCTAACGTTTGTAAGGCAACAGGTTTTGCATCATGTTAAGAAATACACCGTGCTCTTTGGGTATATATTACTCGTTTAACTCACTCCAAATAAATATAGCACTATTAGTTAGTGGCAATGTATGTAGCACTAAACCGCATAATATAGGCCTACGTCATTATAACAGACGAGACGTCGTTTAATTCATCCAAAGCCTGGTCTTTGTCTAGCGCTCTGTTTTATGATGGTGTCTAATTCGGGTTTATTAGGATTGTATAGAGGGCGTATATACATCTTGTTGTACAAAATCGCTCAACTAGATTTACGAAGTACTAGTTGCAATAAAGGCGCAAAAATGGTGTATGCCACTGATTAGGAAAAACTTGAGAGATGCACAGTTTGCATGGATTATTTCTGGCAGCCTTGGAAGCTGTTGATCGCTTCACTATATTCGTGGATCTCTTATGCTGTCTTACTTTATATACTTTGTTCTTGGTTTGGGTTGAACTTTCATTTGGAAATTGGTCTTGTTTAGCTGGAATGTCTGTCACGATGTCTAAATTCATAAAGCTTCATAAAGCTTCATGAAGCGTCAGACTTCACGATCAGATCTGAACAAATAACAGCGACAAGCAGCAAATCTTACGCTGTGCCAGTACGGAAGTTCACTACATTTTACCTTGATCTTGCAGAAACTGGCTTCATAATGGTATAATGGTATACTCACTAAACACTCCCGTCATGCCATCATCGGCAATCTTCTGTGCTAATGTTTTTATTGCATCCAGATTGATTTCCCTGTAAATAGCAACCATATATCGTGTACAACTCTGGCCATACAGGATAATATCATATAATATCGCGTTACTTATAGAATGTGTCATTACAGTGACGTGACTTTACGTTGCGATTGTACAATGGCAATATGTGATTTATAACCACTACACGTGCCTTCGTTCGTCTGTTGCGGCAACGTGCAATCGCGTACAAGTATATATAAGTATGTGTATTCAAATGAATGCTTGTGGGTATAATATAAAAAACCGTTCATGCAAGGAAACGCTCCCAATTAACGATGTTTTATGTAACCCCCTTTATATTATTTTATTTATCTATCTATTTCATTGGTGTTTTACGCCATACTCAAGAATATTTCACTTACACGACGGCGGACAGTATTATGGTGGGAGGAAAAGGGCTGAGCCCGGGGAAACCTATTTATTTGTACTGTGCTGTAGATTTTTTTATACTGACAAGGTAAGGTTAGTGTATTCTGCGTAATTTCGAACATGTATTTGAAAGTATTATTATAGAGTAACAAAAAACTGGTGTTCATATTCAAAATGAAAGCGAAGAGACCATACCATTTATCCGTCATGGGAGTAACGGGAGCCGCCAGAACACCCTTCACCTCAAACTCCATCACACTCTGTAATGTAAAACAGGATATGTGGTAGATCAACATGAGATCTCAACATGTCATACTAGTCATGGTTATGAAAATGTCACTTATACATGGGTTTGCACGTAGTACATGTATTGGTGTTGACATTGGCCTCGGCGGGTTGACCGCGGTTTTGACCTCTGGCAGCTGTTAGTCATAGCATAGATCAATGTGATGCCAGCAGGGATCCGCAGTATGACAGTATAGGCCCAATATCCTAGCACAGAGTTAACCTTTATAAATAGTTGTCTAGCTGTTAGGTGCAGATACAGGAATTTCAAACAAAAAATATATTTAACTTCTTCTCAAAATTTATGGTCAGCTATACGACAAGATTTGAAATATAAGGAAACAAACACTTGAGGGTTCCTTGCAAACAATATTTCGGAAAAAAGTACGGAGCAGCCAAAGAAGAAGGAGAAACCATGTCACATCTCTGTAATTGTAAGATTTCTAAAACTTTCCTGCACTATCTTCAAAAGGTTGCCACGTTAAAATATAACGTCTCTGAGTGACCCACGGTCAGGTTTGATTCTCAGTGAATAACGTGGTGTTTTTTTCTGCACACTTTTAAGCGACTCAGTCTGTGGTGTTTTACGTGGATATGCTGCTACAATTTTGGTGTCTATTCATTATTCTATAGACTAGGCTAACATTTAAAGCAGGACAAGACGATCGCGTGAAAAACCATGCGACCTTGAGGGAAAAGACGTCTGATACCATGAGCCGATAAGGACCTACGTCTGACAATACCTTCTCCTAATCGGTTTTCAGAATTCTCGCCATTTACAAAGCACACCATGGCCAGAGGGAGGCTATTACAACAGCAGACGAGAAACTGCTCTGTACTGGAGAGCTTCCAATAATCACTTCTCCCGACAAAATAACCGGCGCTGTAGCAACAAATTCCCGCCAGAGATCAGCATAAAAGGTCAATGGTGCTTTCATGATTTGTGCAACATGCTAAAAATTTAAATGGAATACAATTTGTTGTCCTAATGACAGGTTCTTGGAATTAACAACCGTACTGGGAATCCTGAATCTTACAAAAACGATATGCTTCATTTGTAAGATGCATTTAGGAAAAACTTGGTAAAACTCTACGCAGCGTTATGACCGAGAAGTCTCTCACCACTGCAGTCGCTGTGAGCTAATGCTGGCTTCATTCTGCGGCCGTACGTGGGAAGGTCTGCCAGCAACCAGCCGATGGTTTTCCCCCCAGCTCTGCCCCATTTCCTCCCACCATAATGCTGGCCGCCGTCGTATAAGTGAAATATTCTTGAGCACGCCGTGAAACTCAAATCAAATAAATAAATAGACAGTAAAACACTATAGATGAAAAATGAAATGAAATAAGAAATAAGAATAAGAAATCAGCATTGAGTAAAAAGGAAGTGAATGAAAAAAAAAAAAGACCGTGGTGTAAACTTATGTGACAACTTCTGAAAAAAATTGGAGAATATTAAAGAAACGAAGGGTATCACATTTTAAATGTTTAGCCGTGTCAAGTAAGGGAGAATGTACAGAGCCTGTCATTATACAGGCGTTTTCATTGACATGGACATGACCAGATGGGGGGTGGGGGGTGGGTATAAGTTTTTGTACCTTACGAGGTGAAGCCAAACAGTTCATGAAACATTTACGATATTTACAAGGGATAGCCAATTGTAGGCAAAATCTAGGCGCCTATGGCTTCTCTAAGCTGAAATGTGGGGATATGCAATAATAACCGCATGGTAAACATTAGACAAACAGGGCGAATTTATGGCAAAACGTGATACAGACTATTTAAGGATTGACTGGTTTGTACACAAGTTAGAACTAAACACGTTACACATATGTAATATGCCTTCTCTATAAGCTCTGTGCGTACAGTAAAATAACAATGTAAAAGATTTACTTCCCCTTAACGATGGCGTTTTGTCACGCAACCTACATTAGGTTAAATGAAGGATGATACACATGTGGATCAACTGCATCGTCAAGTCAACCCGTTAATGCAGTCTATAGTTTAGATGGGTAAGCTGCTGGGACCCGGACGTCCACATAGCATCGATACAATCAGTGGGCTCTGATTTCACTGACACGGCATCAAGCAATGACTTGCACCAACGTTACACACATGTATATAGGCCTGAAGACTTGCCTACATGTAGTTCTGTGTGACCCGGTGAGAAGTTGTGTCATTTTCGTGGCCGAGTTAAATATAAATATATATGTATGTTATGGTGTAGGGTTACTGATGCGGATTTCTGGTATAGCCTACCTTTAAAGCTTCACCCATGTCTCTGTGCTTCGTATGATCGACTGTCACGTTCAAATTTGTTGAACAGAAAGAATGTGGAATGCTGGATGGTTGGCCTCCGGCCTGGACGATGTGTAGGCAAGAGTTGTGTCCCGTCGCTAGCGCAGCTGATGCATAAACACGCCCATCTATCCCGACCTCAATATCAGCTAGTGGTCATTACGTGGTTATCAATATCAGCTGGGCTTACATACGTACAGACCCGGACGATTCAGTTAACGTTATCTCGGATTTGGATATGGACTATGAATATTAATGTCACGGGATACATTAACACAATGCATGTACAGGCTGGAAGTTTTGTCCGCATGGAAGACCTCGAGGTCGGGAGATCCAGGTTCAAGCCCGGATCGGGGTATACGAAAGGCTATAAAAATGGTACTTCTTGCTGCCTTGCTCGGCGCTCATCATTGAGAAGCTAGAGCAGGGAAACAAGACTAATCTGCCCGTTGTCCGTATAATGTGACTAGGTGGGGTGTCATGTCTGGTGTCTTCGGCATGATGTTCTAGTGGCGGCAGTACTTTGCCCGTATGGACTCGCCCAGTTACAATAAGACACACTATATGCACACACCAGAAGGACACCTCGTCGCCATATGACTGAAACATTGTTAAGCACTCACTCACTCCGCATCGAAGAGGTTGCTCTGCGTTGTTAGTTTGTTAATTTCAGTTGAGGGGATGGTTTTCCGACAGAATAGGTTTATGTTTGAAGATAGTGCGAATAGCCAAATTAGATAACTAAACACACAATTAACATACACGAAATGTGTCCATGAATGCGAGAATTCAGAGTATGCTGAAAGCGGGGCTGACGGATTGACCTATTTAAATGTCGGCCCGGTAACAGCTCTATGCATGTATATCTTACCTTAACTGTCATATAAAGCAGCATATGTCTAATTACAGGTACTTCGGGTACCCGGTAATAGGAACTCGACCAAGGGGCGCTCACATTGTGCGTGATGTACTCTTAGTTTTGTGCATAAACTGATGTTAAAAGTGACGTTAAATCCCATAGAAATATTCATTTATTTATTTGATTGGTGTTTTAGGCCGTGCTCAAGAATATTTCCCTTATACGACAGCGCCCTGCGTTTATGGTAGGAGGAAACCGGACAGAGACTGGGAGAAACCCACGACAATCCGCTGGTTTCTGGAAGATCATCCCAAGTTGCAGCCAACATCAGGTGGACTTGAACTCACAGCGACGGAATTGGTGAGAGGCTCCTGGGTCATTACGCTGCGATATAGCGCGCTAACCACTCCTATTGAAATAAACAATCATCTAAGTTTTACTTTTGTAGATATAAAATTGGCCAAGTTTTATAGAATTAGTGATATATACACGAGATCAAAGTCCATGTAAAGGACCGAGATGACCGATACACTGGTAACGGGGAGGGACATATATACTGACATTACAAAATAAACCGAAGCCCGTGCAGATATAGAGTATATATAACGTTCCAACAACAAAGTGCCTTGTATAGAGTTGATATAACTTTGTACCTGCAGTCGCGGATGTCAGTGAATAGCTGTCATCATGCTAAGCAAACACTTGTTTCACTTCTCAAAATTGTTGAATTTTATATATTTTGTGAAATCAAGGCATTTGTATCTTAAAAAACATATAAAAAGCTTCATAGAGAGTAAAATCACAGCACCGGCGACAAAGCTATAGATGGCAAAAACGTAGCTTGAGAAATCCGACCTCTTGGCAATTTACGATAGTTAGGGTTGGAACATAGCTTCATCAAAATCGGGTAAACCTATGCAGTGATGCTAACCGCAATTTACTAGACTTCACTGATTTTGAATTACTCTAGATACTGCGACGTCGTCAGATGTAATAGACAATCACACCAAAATAATGCAAAGAGAAATGGCCTCGAAGACTCATAGTTCACAAGCAGGATTCTGGTTTGTGCAGGAACACGTATGAAAGGCTATGGTACAGAGAGTAAATACTGACCAGCGACGACGGTGTGATGTTTGGCAAATGGCCACACGTAACCCGGAGAAATAGGGCCTCTTGTCAGTTTTATCTCAGTAAGGGATTAAGATATCCCTAAGCTGCATGTCAGGTCCATTGTTTATTCCTGCCATTGTGATGACATTTGGACAAAATGACGGGCACGAATGGTCTGTTCACCTTGTTCAGTACCACATTAGGTTTCCTGGTCATCGGTTATACCTTTGCATAATGCCAGGTGTGTGGTGTTATCTCACTATAACGCTATGCAGATGACACGACACGCAACAAAAGTATGTAGTTGTGTCCCAGGAAGAACTGGTCAGACCTCCTCCATGGTAGACAAGCATGTCTTCTGTAACGTTTCACCAACATGACAAACGCACAGCTCTGAGGTGAATCCTTCTGAAGGGAGGTCCATCAGCTAGCTGGGCTTAGTGAATTTCCCCCACTCAAGAAGCTCACAGAGTATGACTGGAATGTTCCTGTATGAGGCATATTTCTGCTTGTTAGTCAACACGTGCTAGACGAGGTGCCGTGGTTTCACCACGGCTTTGTCTGTTTTTTCCATCCACATATATATCACCGAGTTGAAATATTACTGCACACGCCATAAAATACCAGTAAAATTATAAATCAAGCAATGAATACAATAATTTTTGGTTATTCATTTATTTCATTGCTAATTTAATTGGTTATGGCCATGCTCGAATATTTTTCCACCATACGATGGTGAGCATTATTATCTACTGAGGAAACCGGTCCACCTAACTATCCGGTTTTTTCCACTCTGAAAGCTCATTCCCATCGTATATATGTGAAAAATAATTATTGAGTATGGTGTTAAACACTTATCAAGTGAATGTGTGCTTCAATTTTTCATTAACCATGTTCCTCGTTGAATAATTTTCTTTGAAAACGCTCTACAGCTGTGTACACGGGTGAATGGATTATTTTATATTAGCTTTCCATACAGATTTGCGCATGACAGGAACGACATCTTTCAAGGCTTCTACAGCTAAAAACGAATAATGTCGAGATTGAGGGTAAGTTTCCTTTTAGCAACCATCCATTCCATTTCCTTATCCATACATGAAAGGCAAAATAACCATTATCAGGATATATATAAACGTGTTGTGAGAACTTCTGTGTTTTGGTTCCTGGGAATATCTGTTTTGCTGCCAAGACGTCTGCTTTTCTTTTGGAGATCTTGGTTTGTTTGGATTCTATCGCAGATTCTAGGTGAGTGACGTGCGTAGATGCTTAATTGACCTTAGCAATGTGGGGATGTGTATCAGGGGGAGATTACTGCCATAAGCAGTGTCTGAGTGTATAAGCTGGAAGGTAGTGTCAGGCACCAGAGATCTGGTTTGCTCCCCTCCTTACACAAATATACAAGA
Source organism: Acanthopleura granulata (assembly GCA_016165875.1). NCBI lineage: Eukaryota > Metazoa > Mollusca > Polyplacophora > Chitonida > Chitonidae > Acanthopleura > Acanthopleura granulata. The sequence goes on from JABBOT010000002.1 coordinate 30,194,887, forward strand.
GGGTAAACAGTGGTGGTTAAATAATGAGCCTTAATCGGTAGATACCATGTACTGTTCACATGTTTTCCTTCTTGCAGCTTTCGAAAATATCGTAGCAATTCTTAGATTGTAATTAGCCTTTATTACTAATTATAAGATAACTGCGGGTATCTTAAAACATATGCTTAAAGTTTTATTCTGCCCTTTGCTATGAAGGAGTATGTCCGACAAAACAGAGAGACTAGGTGGCCTTGAGCGTTTTAAAATACACATATTGTATAATTCTGATACGGCTCTTTTTATTCGAACGAGTTAGAACGAAAGGCGATATTTGTCTGAAAAACCCGAGGCCAGCTTTTCTTCACTCAGTGATAGGTCAAGCATACGTGATTAGACGGACGTTTTGAAGCTTAGCTGACATTTAATCGGCTTTATAATCTTCTGAACGCTCAAGTTCTCCAGGGCACATTTATGAGTGAACGTGACGTCATGGTGAATGTCATGTGTCACAGGTGAGGTCGTATTGCGGAGCATGTCTCATATTACTCATTGTGACTTAATATTTTGAGTTCATTTTGCCAAAACTCACCACACGCCTTTATTGCTTAACCACCGCGTTCATACAATGTTCTTATCCCATCTAAGAATTGTGGTTAGTCCCCACGTCCGTGAAGGCAAAGTAATTCCAATATTACCGACATAAATATCCATGAATATCCTGCGAGGCAAAATAGACTGTGCTATGCAAAAATATTGATACACATAAAAGGTTACATTCATGAACATTACCTTCTGTATTCTTTAGTCCAACCTGAAAGGCCGGGAGAAGGATATAATTATAATAATCGTGGGCGGCCGTGGCTGAGGTGCTTATCTCGCTTGCCTTAGCGCAGCTCCTCACCAATGTAATCCCTGTGAGTTCAGCTCATGCTGGCTTCCTCTCCGGTCGTACGTGGGAAGGTCTGCAAGCAACCTGCAGATGGTCGTGGGTTTGATTCGATTGATGAACTGATTGACTTGTACATTGATTGAATGGAGCGTTGGTTGATAGGCGGATTGGCAGCCATTAATTGATGGATTGGTTGATTTACTGACTGATTGATTGATTGACTTGTAGCTTGATTAACTGTTAACTGGATTAATTGATTGACAAATTGATCAAATGATGTCATGAAGGTGGGTATAGGTTTACTCCAGGACTTCAATAACTGGCAGATCTTCGGTTTCCTTCACTCATACACCTGACAGTCGCCATCATTACGGAAGATATTCAGTTTGATCAAATGCGTACAGAAGTAAATGTATCTAAACAAGTGACATTCCATTCAACTGCTTCGGGTTGTAAGTCCTTTAGTGTTCTGAAAAATTCTGCTTTTGAAAAGACAATTAGTTATTACATTCGTCTGATTAATAGGTGATATTGTGGCTTCAGTGAGGAGAAACCAATGACCCTGAACAACTCGAGCGGAAAATGAATAGAACATGAAAGACACAATACATATCTGTTTCGTTTGTCTGCCGCCCAGCGCAACCCCACTGGGTCTGAGTACCTCACGCTCATTTGATCACATGCCAAACGTGTTTCTATTTCACGACTTCAATACTTGTACGTGTAATGCACAATATAACTTAGTGGTTTCTCTGTCTGTTTAACCTTCAACGTTTGAATTTCGGAATTGTTTCAGATGGAGTCACCAACCATGAACCTCTGCAGATGTTGCCCAAAACTCGCGGATGTTTGAAAGGGCAGAAGCTCAGTCCGTAGTTAGAATACAGATCTACAAGTCAGCTGCATTTAAAGACATTTGATTTTGCACGCTTCTCGCCCAATATTGCTTTGTCATTTTCTGGTCAAGCTAACATTTTCGATGTAAATGTCCCGGATCTAGTCGCTGTTGTACAATCCCCTACATCATAATATGTTTTTTATCGTTCTAGCCATAACCAATCAGTTTTCAAAAAGGCAACCAGATGGAATTTGCAGTACGTCCACGGTTAAGAGGTGTGTACCCACAGATGACCTCATAGTTCCCGGAGGCCAAGCAGTAATTGTTTCCCTGGAGGCACTTAAGGGAATTATCTCATGTTTAGGGTTTGGAATAAGCATAGGCAAAATCTTGCCGGAGAATAAATGGATTTTCTGTGACTACTCTCTTATCAACGATGCTCGTTTAACCAATAGGTACAGGCCAGAATCCAGGTCGGAAGTAATAATACCATTCATCACTGGCTGGTAAGAAAAGGAACAACACATTGGTGTGTGGACGACAGAATCCCTAGCGCCCTGGCGAGTCACCGATTTGTTCGCGTGATTTGATCGGTCGAAATCTGGAACAAAGACGCAGCGGAAATAGCAATACGTAAAACAAGTTGTATACCTGAACAGGCATTCTAAAACAGAACTAACCCTACCGTCTTCGTCAGGCCTACGTTGTTCTGCTGGACTTCTTTAAGGGGTCAAGCAGTAAGGTCACTGGATCACGTGCAAGCATCATCTGATTTAGATTCAAGCAACGGCTGTCGTGGTCACTCTACAGGCCGCCGCCGTGTTGGGACTACTTTTAGTAAATCACATTCGTTTCCCCCCGCTGTTACATCGGTCACTTTTGTTCCATTTGCAGTTCCAAGGGTAGATTACTTTGAGGCCGGGATTATGAATTTTTATTGGCAGCTTTCAGCTCCCCTCTTTTTGTGGCGAATACCAATGCGCCAATGGCTCGTAATTAGTGCGAGAGCCATGTTAGCCTCGTTTATAGGAGTTCTCGCGAGAATGCGATGGCCTAAACAGGCTGTGACGTTTGAGTCAGAATACATGTACGACGTGCAGAGATTAATGGCTGATGAAAACTATCATTCTGGTAAATTACGGCGGTTTTGATTAAAATCAAAAGAAAATGTTCCATGTTGACATGTGCGGAATATTTCATTTATATGGGTACGTTATGGGTAAGGAAACCGAAGAGTCCGGAGTAAAGTGGCTTGGCCATCGAACGTCATGCAAGACGACACAGCAAGCACTGTCGACCGCTTGTTGCCACCCAGTCTCCGAGAATAATGAGACCTGATGTGATATAGCAATTGAAAAGTAATTACCGAAACTACTAGACCATTTTCTTCTCTCTAACCACGTGCATGAAATAAAACAGTACAAACCTTGAAGGTGCTTTATATTGCACTGTCAATGATGTTGTGCAAGTCATAAACACTGATGGTGTTGTATACCACAGTGAACGCTGAAGGTGCTTTATACTACAGTGTTAATGAAGTTGCGTAAGTCATGAACACTGATGGTGTGTTATACTACAGCGTCAATGAAGTTGTGTAAATAATGGGAACTGAAGGGGCTTTAAACTACATTGTTAATCAAGTTATGTAAATCATGAACACTGAATGTGTTTTATACTACAGTGTCAATGAAATTGGGTAACTCCAGAACATTGGAGGAGAACTGGGCACGAATCAAAGGCATAGTATTGTGGGGTGAATTATGCATGAGTAAATTCAGATCATTAACGTTGTAGGTGAGTCGTAAACATTGGAAGTACATCATCCTAACATCATCAACGAAGAACAAACTATGGGCATTGACTGCCTAATTAATTAACGACATGTCACACAAAGAACATCCCCGCCGGCCTAGCCCATAGGTGGAGTATCCCGGGTTCCAGGAGTAAACCGCCTGCTTTTGGTTTGTACCTGAATAGCTTGTGACGCATGTGACGCACAAGTATAAATGGCTTTAGATTGGAGGAAGACAAATTTCCACCATATTTCATCCTCTGAGAACAACACAAACCAGGGAGTCTCAAACGTTCCCAGTTCACAGATTCAGTAACAAGTATCTGATTTGCATCAGCCTCGATCCACTACCATACACGAACATTGGAGATGTCTCATCAAAAAGGAGTGCAAAGTTATAGGCAGCACAAATCATGAATAACAGAGATAAGTATGCTACCCTCAATAAAGTACACTTTACCTGGTTCATATTGTTTACATTGAGAAGGCGAATTATGTGTAAAACAGTTGTATTGTGTGGTACATCATATCATCCGGATTGTTTGCTTTCTTCTTGTTTGGGAACTGGTCAACGTCCCATTGTTCCCGCTGTTTCAGTGCGATATAGTCAGTATGTAGAGCTCAATGAAACGACATGTCAAAGACACCAGCTAGATATCACGTCCAACCCAGTGAGAACAGATCAACACTAGGCTCACGCTGATCAGCAAACCACGGAAGAAGCTTCTTTGCCGATTTTACAAATTACACGACACATGAGAAATGAACCGTCACACACCGTCATAAGACCATTTTGTGCCATAAAAGTTGCAGTCAAATTGAAGTGTATATTTGATTAAGGACACAATATATACTAAAATGGTACACAATTTGGACACTGGTTTTATTCATTCGCCTAGAACATTCATTGCGTCTTTTCATTGAAAACTGTTGACTGACTCTCTTGGCATGAATCGTCCTATTTTTTTTATATCTTATATACTTTCTTCGTTGTTTAGTAATTTGTATTATTTGTCGTTGCTGGAAACTGGTCTTGCGAGTATTGACCCGGAACGTCCAATTTTGGTTGACGCCTGTTATACGAATGTCGGCTTCCACGCCCAGATCCAATTGAGATGGTGGACACTGGAGATGAATCAACTTACTTCTATGAATGTTGTCTAGCTTACTGCCATGCAGATATTATTTCCACGATGACTGAGGAATAGTTCTCATGCAGTGCCTCACAAATGTGACGTCACCCAACATGTTGCAGGTCATTCACCTGCAATCATTAACAAGCTGGTAAAGGTATCAGATTTAAGTTGTACATACTCTCGCTGAAAATGTCCAATGAATCATGGTGTTATGTTTTTTGAAAAGAAACACGTAGTCCTATACAATGAAAGGGGAAAATTACACGCAATGTGCTGACAGAGAAGAATAAATACACTTAGCACAGAACACTAAAGTGTACCTCGTGTGATCATTGCTCTCAGTGTAACCATAATCTGTGGATTGTGTTATCTGTAGTCTGATGTAACTTTCGAACAAAGCATTAAAATCAGACTGACCCATAAAAGTGTTCATGCACGTTGACCAGGAAAACGTGTAGATGTTCGATAACCAATATTCAAGCCCGGGAACTGTGTCTTTGGGCTCTTTACTGCACAATCAGAGCATGTCTAGCCTGTCGGAGTTTTCAGGCTAAAATGGTAGTTATCTTTGCTATGCGACCCAAAACATCTACCATCATGTTTACACTGAATGCATTGAATACTCGGAAGGGAGTAGGCTATATGTACTCGTTGCTTGTAGGCTTTATTTGGTGTGTCTTTCTACAGAGACATCAACGCTTTCTGTTTTTTTTTTACCTCTCGTGTGAAACAAACGATAGGCATTTTTCTGAGAAAAGGCTTCTTTTAAAGCCTATAGATGTATACAACATTTCATATCCAGACAGACTATGACGATCTTCAGCTGTAGGCCTACAATGTACAGAAGCTCGGGTCTTCTACCAAAAATATCACTTTTTTAGCTTTGTAATGTCAGAAGTCGTACTTTAAGTTACAACGTAAACATGTTTTGATTGCGATAGTGGGTGCCAGACGTGTCGTGGTTAACCGGCTGACGGGTGGAGCCTCCCGCCACTCCGTGATTGTCATGGAGTGGGCAGTACCACGCTCTGGGCATCTCTCTTTCTCTGTCTCTCCCTGGCCTCAACATCTAGAACTCACTAGACAGCTGTTTAATCTTCTGTCAACCATAAATATGGCTTCTGTAATTTTCCTGTCGGGTCTTCCTTAACAACACAGATACTGCCTAACTGTTCCGTCACACACTCTAAACTTAGTGCTTTCTTTGCGGACTTGAATGGTAAAAGCTACTGTGACACGTCTTCAAACAACTTGAATGGAAAGCTAAAAAAGTATTATGTTGCCAGATTATAGAAGGGACTGTCGTCTTTAGGTTGTAATAATGACGAAGGTGACGTACAGGAATGATCAGTTGGGCAAATATTGGGCATAAAATCACAAGGCAAAACAGGTTCCCGTATCGTCACAATGGTCTACTGCACACGTCTCTGTGACCTGCGCACTTATGGGTTATCTTAGCGGACATATTGTTCATCCCTTACATGAGGTCGACCGGAATATAAGGCGCTTAGTGATTTGAAGCAAACAGTAACGTGTGGAGGATGGTGCACATCAATCGTCGATCTTCTACATTATTCGGAATAAAATATTGAATGGTTTGTTCAGGATCTTAGGATATATATGGCTGTATTTTATAATTTGGACATAGGTTATATATAACATTTTGACTGAACGTAAATTGGCAAAAATCGAGTTCGTTCACATCTGAACAGTTGAGTCGGGTTAAGGAGGGATCAATGCTTTTTGGGGATCAAATCTTTGTAAATCGTTAAACACTGACCCAATATTACACGTATTCATAGGTAATTCGGGTTCACAAAATTTAGCAAATGAGATTGCCATGTGTTGACTTAGCACCCGGGACTGTGCATAAAAACTTCAAGTGTCTATATGTTACTCGTCTAGTTCATATGAACACAAATTCGCAACTTATTCCATGACAATTCAAGTTCGATCCAGAGATCGTACAACTACTCGCCATTTCAGACACTTTGGAGAGGATGAAGTGGGGAATATCAGAGTAATTTCTCTTGACACACTCTACGGGGTATACCGTATTCGTTTTTAATGTAGAGTTCGTAAATTTTATATACGTGACCCCGTTTGTAGAATGTTCCTTCCTTTATTTCCCTTCTGGTATATTATTTGAGAGAAGTCTGCTACAGTTTGATACACATTTCGACACACCTTGAAGATCCGATACTCCACCAGTGGTTACACTGGCCGCGACAACTGGGATTAGCACACACACTGTGTTTACAATTCCGGTTGTTGGGCGTAAAAATATGCCCACCTTGCAGACGGTGGATTTCTTAACCTGGTAAATATTTAGATCACACCTGTCATCATAAGCATATTTTTGACGGTTAGTATTCTGATCCTTGGAATGGAATTTTTGCCGGTATGAGGATGAGAGAAGGTCTTTGGGCAGATGGCTGCATCTTTACAGAAAAAAAAAACAGAGAAATTTTGAAATTTGCACAGAAATCAATCACTGCAATAAATCGTGTCTAAGTTAAAAAACAAGGCTAAATCTTAGACCGAAAACCGGAGTAAATATGTCTTGTGAAGATTCTCTGATGAGGTTCATGACGAGTAACTCTGAAAAAAGGACCAGTTTAAACTCTCACAAGAACCGCATATGTCTGACTGGTGCATGTTGTGAGATACTTGATATTTTCATCAACTAGTAACCAGTAGCTGTATCTAGCGCAGTATCATGTGTTTACTTTGCAAAGAGGATCGAAGGCTTGTGCACTCGTAAGATCTATGTCAGGGTTTTAATTTTCACTTATCCGTCGGAATGCCTCTGAGTGGGTTAATCCGCGCTCAGTCGAAATATATTTGTGTTATTACACCTCACATGACTTCTAAGTCACTTCAAAGAGTGTCCCGAAGCTTTGTTAAATCAGCTCCACATTTGATGATTTTTGTCTTCAATGTGAAGTACTCTGACACATTCTTGCTTCTTTTAACCAAATCCATTTTCTTAACTTTGCATGGTTATTTATGATAAAAGTGAAAGAAACGCCGTGTGCCGAAGGCTGTTCGTTTGATGGTCGCTATCTGATTTAATCCGGGTGATTAAGATGTTGAATGTAAGGTAAGCCGCAAGCAACGTATTTTTAAGCGCAATTAAATCAGCAAGGTAATCGACTGTGATTCAGAAATGAGCGCTGTGTTCTACACGAGATGGACAGGATTGGTGATGATGGAGATCCGAGGGGACCAACTGAATGTAAGTGCAAAAGAACCGTTCATCGCCTCCACACCTTCTCTGTCTTGGCCTTCCCTTCCTCTTTGAACATCTGGCCATTACTAAGAGCCGACGATAGATTTTCGCTTACTTTTCTCTGGCTTCTCCGAAACCTCGTTAATGTCGTTTTACTGTCGACTTACTTTAAGGCAGCTAAAAAAAATGAAATAGACCAATTTCTCGACCAAACTCTGGCAGGAACAACATCATATTAGTTACCAAGGTCATGGTTGTCAATGTGTATTTACGCTGTTAACTGTCTGGTCAAGGTGAACTCAAGCAGTTAAATGCGTCGTTATGGACGCAGCTGTCCGGAAAGAATTGCCAACTCTAGTTGTGGACAACGTACAAACTAAATAAGATCTTTCGAAAAGATGTGTGATCGATTGATTGACTCATTGATTCATTAATGAATTGATTTTTATCTGATTGGGAATTTAACGCCAGGATTAATAATACCTCACTTGAATACGTTGGCGTTATATTGAATATGGGGATATTGAACTGGGAACCGAATAGAATATACACAAAAACTGTTAAAAAACCTCTTGAGTCTGATCAGGGTGTGAGCCCTGAATTTACCTGTAAACAAGAATTGATTCTATACTTAAGAACTAACATGCGGTTGGAATTAAAAAAATATTAAATGCAAGTCTCTTACTCATTTATAAATTTTCAAACAATAGACATGTCAAAGATCAGGGGTCTGTTAGAACATCATTCTCTGTGTATGCATGAATGTATGTAGACGCCACACTAGCTGAGTGTATTGGTGAGGACCAAAGGAAGTGCAGTGCCGAACATCTATAATCTATATGCAAATTAGACAACGGTCACGTCACAAATCTTTTTCAGTTGGAACTGCCTTGGAGTTCGTGCGCAAAATCGATACATCTGTCAGATCTTCAAAAGGGCTTAGTAACACAAGGGATTTAGGGAAGGCAAGGTAGTTTCTGACATATACTTCATGAGGGAGGAATCTTTTCCTCGGGCACGAGACCAGATATATTGCAAATAACCACCCATATTTTAAACACACCAGTCAGAGGATTTTTGAACACGTAATCACTGGTGTGTATAGACTCCCTCACCTAGTTAAATGGGTTACAAAATTACAACATATAGTAATTTAATTCACATTTTACTCCAATCGGAATTGTGGCTCCTAATCATCTGTCAGTGCAGTGGTAACAGGCAGATGTTCTGCGCAGTTCTGTTAGAGAACAGTCACAGGTAGGCAGTAAAAATCATCATGTACAGAGTTATTTGGCAAGATAAATGAATAGCTGACATGCAAATTGATTATCACTGAATGCTTCTGGGAAAGGCCAGTTGGAGAAACGAAAAACAACATATCTGCAATTAATGTCAGATATTTCATCGGTAATATAAGTATTATTGGTCATTGGCTTGACAGACAAACGACTCCCGTCAGCTGTAAAATTTATAGTTTCCGCGTTCCATATGAGACCTAGATGATGATGCTACTGTGTGCTCTGGTTGCGTTGAACGGCTTAAAGGTACAGTCTGGAACTGTGGTCAAAGATGCGCTGTTATTGACAATATGTTCACAATCTTGAAAAGCACATTACCACGGTCCAGTCGTCCACTATGAATGGCTAGTGACACCCTGTGAACGATCAATCAGTGTGCGGATAAAAGCGAACTGTGCGCGCCCGTTTCGCTGCCTGAGATGTAGACGAAGCCTTCAGAATTTGCGTTGATCCCATTCATTGGACATTGCCCCTTGTGCTGATTGAAACGCTCCCTGGCATTGGCCTGACGTGTCTTCGCTGCCCAGCGAAGCGAGAGACCCTTCAGATCCACGACAAACCAGTTCAGCGGTCATTCTTCCACACTCCGCCATAATGCCGACTGACAGTCACAGAAACTTAATCAGGAGTTAGACATAAGTCTGGGCGATCACCCATTTGCAACAAGTAGAGATTGATCAGCAGAAGTCTAGGTTTTGACGGCGCGCCCTGGAGCCGACAGGTTTGGCTAGCCAGAAATCAGAACCTTTCTGAGCCAACGTTTTCATAGATCTTAACTAAATTTAGACGTGTAACTGTCAGCGCGTACACGTGGAAAGCGACTTACCGAGTGTCTATCATCAAACACACTTACATATGGATGGTATACAAGCTTAAGTGTCATGTTATCGCTCGGGTCTTTGCAGAACTGCAGTCGTGTCCTACACGTTCAACCGCTTTCCTTCCATCGATTGGAAACTGAACGCTCCCTACAAGTGAAGAAGATGGTGAATGCTTAAGAAAAAAAGTTCCAAGTTTTCGATTTTAACAAGAAAAGAAGAATTACCATGATAATATGTACAGAACAGCCATGTAATGTTTCGACCTTTCATGTCTGAGAAACTGGAACGCCTTTCTGATCACAGTGGATAAATGGAGACGAAGAGATATTCGTTCTTCTTAGGACTTGTTGTCCTGGGCATACACTTTCTGTCAGGTAAGAAAAACAAGTTTGAAAAACCGTTACAACGTCAAAAAATACGGGAAATTGTTTGAAGATAATGTCACTTGCAACGATACGGTGATGCATTGCTTTCAAAATTAAGGCCATTGCTTTATATGCTAGGTCCCAGTTCCGGGCAATTAATTCCACGGTGCTTATCAACCCGATAGCGCACATACGCCATGTGGGATGTGCAGGTATACAATATACTCAAGTGCTATCAGTCTGGCGAGTTAGTAGAACCTCTACTTTGTACCACATTTAGTTTGTCTGCAATTAATCCCCAGCTCAGCTCATAATCTGACAGCTGTCTGTATGGGCTTCAGTAAATGCTGATATTCGAACGTTTGTGTGTGAAGGTGGTTGGAATGTTCGGGCTGGGCTGGGTTGGGGGAAGGCGGACGGTGTGTAGGGCATTAACCTCGTCTATTGGATACCAGTCGATTCAGTCGCTGGGTATTATACTCAAAACAGATAAAAAAACTAATCCAACAACACTTCGAGCACTTTAGGAAAGTGATTTGCAAGATTATATTTATTTTACCTCATCGATGGACGGCTTCGTTGACTGATTTATTGTTTTGATTGATATACTCAAATATTCCCTCAATCACTTGTATAAAAGCCGAGAACAAGTTCATATTGCAAGAGTAGGACGACGAGAGTTTTTGTCTCAAAAACTTATACTTTTGTGTCCAAATTAACCATGTTTCATATGGCGATACCGTAAACCTAGTGGTTTTACCTGTGAGATTGGTTTCTCATGAAAGTGACTTAAGCTATTCAGTACGGTTTCATTGTTAACTTGTGGACCTTTTTTTCAGTAGCACGACCCAAATGCTTCTATATTGTAAAGATATTGATAGAAATAGACAAATTGATGGAAGAAAGTGAATCAGACTGATTGTCTTTTTTTCTTTCGCTCTCAGCTGAATCCGCGGTGAGAATTGTACGTGTACGTGAGAATTGTACGCCCATCAATCAAGATTACAGTCTTGTGTGTCGCTAGACACGAATAAAAGTGGCATTATTAAGATTTATTGAAAATATCTTATAAAAAATGTCATCCGGTACGTTTTTGTGGTGCCGCTTTTCTTTTCTCGGGTGAGCTGTAATACCCGTGTGCTTAACGTAGACGATTCAAGCGAAAAGCCTGATCTAGATGTTCAACTTAAACCACATCTGTGGTTTCGTTACGTTCTTACGCTACTCCCCTCAGTGGTGCCTTTTTCCCAAAGATGGATATGTCATATTGGATTTTGACATCCTTCAAATGTTCGGCTATCACACGGAGCTGGTCTCATTAAATTTAAATTTACTCGGCATTTTATCCTCATCTGCCACGTGTATGTAGAGTGGAGAATTAATCATCTGATTTTGCTGGATTCGGGCACCATGTGGATATTCTGTCAGTATAAATTATCCCCCAGTCAGAAGTTAGACATCTCCTTTCCCTGGCGCTCTGGATTGCCTGTAATAACAATATATACATTTGTGATATTTGTTGCTCTAATGTAGACTCACATCTCTAATATTGTTGGCATGTACGAAACCGTAAACATTCACTCATCCACAACATGATTAAACAGTTGCATCACTTGATTTACCCAGGAGCTTTGGCTCATCAAGCTACCATCGATGACGGTGTTTACCTTGTTGAATGACATCGATGAGTATTAATGACACAAATCACGCCCTTGAGATTGAAAAACACCAAGCATTAATCACTGTCATAGGGCATTCTGTGCATTTGGCCAAAACTACATACTCCTTTCTTTTGCATCGGATGTTATTTCTGTAGATCACATATATATTCGATGCAAACATATTTCTAGCCATCAATGTGAATACGATAAGCTTAGTTCACTTTAAAGACTTGAAATACCGCAATACGAACAAACTAGCTAGCAAATATATGTCATTGGAGTTATGTTATTTTTCTTTCTATGTGTACTTCCTATTGGTTTTTCTTGTTTTTCAAACAGTTACATCAATGTAAAAAATTGCATACCCTGTTCACGTTTCAAGAAACAAAGTTTACCGTGTTCACATTTATATTCTCTACAATTTTTCTCCACAAAATTTTATACGCTCTATCGAAGACCAATTTATTGATAAAACGGCATAATTTGAAATCTTCACTCGACTTGAATGATGTACACTCCCTTTTCCAGAAATACTAAAGTTTTTACCACATGATGTGAACTTTTTCTATCGAGAATGTTATCTTCCTGATCTTGAAACTCAAGTACAGAAGATTCTAGATGTCGGCAAGGTCTGAAAGGTACTCATTCCCGATATGGCCACTTATTTATAGCCATCCATTTCCCTGGCGAGGTTGTGACTCCGGCCGGCTCGCTGTCGTTATAATGCGCTTGCGCCTGGATGAACCTTTCTGTTGCCGCATTCCTTCAATGTGTTTTTATTTTTTGTTTTGTATTATACATTGGGGATGTGCCATGTTGGAATGTAGATTTCCTATTGGAAACGTCCCAAGCCAAAGACAAAGTTCCCATTTTCGTCCAGTCTAAAATTCGTCTAGTGTAAATTATTCAGCGTTTATGTTTTGCAGCTGATATAAATCCTGACCCGATTTATGCAGAGCTATTTATTCCGTCCTCTGCATTATCAGTGCCCGTAACTTCGACATTGACGCAGTTAGGGAATAACAACGACTTTTCCGAGATGATGTGTGGTTAATTTAGCAACATGCGTGATAACATCCTTGCCCTATTTTCAATGCCCTGTGCTCATGCAGTTAGCAGAGCCTTAATCAACGTGGCTCATCAAACCCCTATAAATGATCACCAGCACCACCCACTCTTGCAACGCCTCCCTGATCACTCTTTGGAAGCATGGACCTGTAAGCCTGGCCACCTGTGTCTCGCCGAGTGGAATAATCAAGCTACTAAGTTGTAGTGTGGCTTATATCCCCATAATCTCAGTCAGTAGTTAAGCCGCTGTGGTGTTTATATGCAAACGGACCCAAGCTGTGGTTAAGTTGTAGTACGCGTGATTTGCATGCGGATTGACTTAGTCAGAATTTACATGGTCCAGGCAGCAGGAGAACTGATTACAGTCAAATTGCAGAATTTTCCCGATATCACATGTAACTTCGCCATATCACCGTGTAATTTTCCCTGTAGTATTCCACTTCTTCTCATTCGTTATCTTCAAATTTGTATAAAGCAATCTGAAAACGCGTTTGCCTTGTGCCTATCATAATACCGGAAAAGGCAAGTGTCACGAAAGTCTACAGCTGGATACAGATAAGTAATTGCGTGCTTCACCAAACGTGCTGAACATGCACATCAGCATTGCTCCACTCCAAGATCTTCACACCTCACATCATGGTTGTGCGTCTAAATTTGGTAGGTTACATGAAGGCCTGCAAGAGGACCTGGATCAATATGAGAGACTACAGCATACAGAGTAATACCAGAGCAGGGCCCATAATGTGATAGTTAGGAAACAGTAACACGTAAACGGTGAAGTTCGGCCCCTTGTCTGTTTATCTGAATTAGGGTTATATTCAAACTGTTCATATAAAACGTGAAATAATTTTATTAAAACTTAATAAGGGCTTATCAGGTGATAATAGTTCTTGATCAGTACATCAAAGGCGAGGCTCTGAATAGGAGACGGAATAGCTGCTCTACACCCCCGTTATTATTTCATCTACAAGCTTACGGCATCATTTGAAGTAATAATACGTTGAGTGTTCTATTCACACAGACGCCCCCTGGTGTGGTAATGGGAAAATATTAGCATGGCTTGATAACCTGCATCAAATGTCATTAATGCACCACGTATGGAGACTGGAAGTGCAGTAATGAGGGAGATTTGGCAAACAGCTATTCAGTCTGCTATTCACAGAGGTGCACACCCTAGTGTGGTTTTGAGGAAGTATTGGTATTATGTGATAGCCCACATTATTGGGAGGAAACTGGGCAGAGCCCGGGGGAAACCCACAACCATCCGCAGGTTGCTGGCAAACCTTCCCACGCACGGTTAGAGAGGAAGCCAGCATAAGCTGGACGAACTCACAGTGACTGCATTGCTTTCTGGGTCATTGCGCTACGCTAGCGCGCTAACCGACTGAGCCACGGAAGCCCTCATATTTACCCATGCACACTGGTCACGGGCTACTCCCTCCCTTACCCATGCATACTGGTCATGCACTACTCTTTCCTCTACCCATGGATACTGGACCACTCCATCACTTAACACAGTTACTTGCTACTCCTTCCTGTTTCACACAGTGTAACTTGCTACTCCTTTCCTGTTTCACACAGTGTAACTAGCTACTCCTTCCTTGTGTTTCACACAGTGTAACTTGCTACTCCTTCCTTGTGTTTCACACAGTGTAACTTGCTACTCCTTTAATGTTTCACACAGTATAACTTTTTACTCCTTTCCTGTTTCACAAAGTGTAACTTGCTACTCCTTTCCTGTTTCACCCAATGTAACTTGCTACCCCTTTCCGTTTGGCACACACGTACGCCCTTCTTCTTGCTGCTCCTTCCTGTGTCATTGCAAACTATGCTCTCTGTCTTACACACAATATCATTCGTTAATCCTTCTGGCGCCTGAATGATCAACTGGTGCTCCTACTGCTTTACACAAAATGTATTTTGATACACTCTCCTGTTTCACCTATAAGTTTGTATGCAACTCCTCCTTTCTTTACACCCAACGCCCCACTGCACCCAGCTTTGTGTTAAACACACTGTCACGATCTATACTTGTTACCTCACACACTTTGTCGCTGTCTGCTCATTCTTATTTCATGCAGAACTCTACTTGCTACTCCTTAATGCTTCATTTACAATTGTTTTTTATTCCCGCTTTACTCAATATATAACTCCTCGCTTTATAGAATGCAATTATCTGCTTCTTTCCTGCCACAAGGTGTCATTTGTCAGACGCGTCTGCTTTAAGTTCGCTGTCATTGCTAGCTTAGCACACATTTTCACCCTCTATTCTCCCCTTCCTACTGATGTTCCTTTGGGTTTGACTGGTGATTTGGCGCTTGTTATATTTGTGCTTAAAGTCGCATTACGTGCGATACAGAAACTTTTTTACAGTGTTTACAGTGTCAAAGTTAGGCATTTCATTTTATTCTTCTTTTCAAGTTACTGATGATCACATTCACCCATACCCAGCTGACTAAAAAAGGTTACAGTTGTCCGGTGGTTAACTGTGTTGCTGTACAAAGCATAGTACTGCCGTCTCTGTGTTGATTAAATTCGTTGTCATCGGCGGGTCTGTCCGAATCACCACATACCAGACCATTCCTGTGTTACCTTTGCTCATCAGACTGTAATGAACAGTGTTGGATTACTCTTTCGTCTCACCTTTTCACCTAGTAATACCATGATCCGATCGCTCAGTCTGGCACACTCATTGATATCTCGTTTCCTGCTTGTAGTGACACGTTGGTATTGGTTATTCCTTCTTCCAGCAACAAAGCAGTGATACCCAGCGGAGTCTTGCTTGTTCAAACTCACATTGGTACACATATTGTTCTCATATTAGGTGATAGCTATTGATGAAACCTCATTTTTCCAAACCCGCACTGATACACATATTGTTGTCATTACATATGATAGCTAGTGATGAAACGTCACTTTTCCAAACCCGCATTGACATACATATTGTTGTCATTACATATGATAACTAGTGATGAAACCGCCCTTGCCCAAACGCTAGTTGGTACACGTATTGTCCTTACTACATGTGATAGCTAGTAATAAAACCTCGCTTGTCTAAAATCTCATTGGCACACATACTGCTCGCACTACTGATATATGTGAAAGCTGGTGATGAATCCTCGCTTGTCCAAACTGGCATTGGTACACACATTGTTGCCATTATTTCTGATTGCTTGTTATGAAACCTTGCTTGTCCAAACTGGCATTGGTACACACATTGTTGCCATTATTTCTGATTGCTTGTTATGAAACCTCGCTTGTCCAAACTCACATTTGTACATATATTCTTCTCACTATAAATGATGACTCGTGATGAAACCATCATATATTGTTGTCATCATATATGATGGCTTGTGATAAAACCTCACTTGTCCAATCTCTCATTGGGACATAGGCTGTTCCTACGATATGCGGTAGATAGGCTTGTTCAAACTCACTTCGGTACACATATTGTTGTCATTATATGGGACAGATAGTGATAAAATCTCGCTTATCCAAACTCACCTATTGTTCATATTATATGCAAGCTCTAATGGCGACCATTTCTGTGTTGTTATTATCGGCTGTTTCCTTTCTTAGCCGATTTTTGGTATATTACTTCATTGTGTTTCGTTGTGTAAATGTACTACGTTTAAGATCTATCAGAAAAATACACTCACATGACTGTAGAAAAGATGCTCGATCGTGCTTATAATTGTAAAAGGCGATTTATTGCGAATTCAGTCATGCATATATCGTGCATTTCCGCTATATTTTGGCTTCTTATGCGATAAATGGCCCATCTTAAGTTTACAGATTTTACTGTGCTTTTGCAAA